>JASVER010000067.1:662469-682686 GCA_030449065.1 Oceanodroma leucorhoa
GGGCGGGGCTCGTGCGCGCCCCGCCCCGCCCCCGTGTCCGCCTCAGACCGGCCGCCGCCGGTGGCGGTGCCGCCCTCTCCCGCCGCGCCTCCCTCGGGCCGAGCCGCCTCCCGCCGCCCCCCGGCCCCGCCGTGGGGTCTGCTCTGCGCTCGGGGCGCTGCCGTGAGCCGGCTCCCGCGCGGCCCCGGCGAGCACCGCCCAGGGCAAGGCCTTCTCGGGGGGCTCACGGGGAGGGTTGTGGCGCCGCCGCCAGCCGGGCGTTCTCACCGGCTGTTCGCGCCTCCCCACGCGTCCGTCTGGGGTTGAGAGGCGGGCGCAGTCCCGCTGCCTGCGCCGAGCAGCGCCTCCGCGCCAGGGGAGGTGTTTCCTCGTCGGAGGCGGCTGCTGGGCCGCCGTGCGCGGGTGGGGGGGCACCGCCTGCAGAGCCCCGCGGCCCGGTGCTGCGCGGGCCGGCGCCGCGCTCCCACAGCCGGCATGAGGGCGGCCGGGCCCGCAGGGCCTCCCCCCCGGCAGCGGGCCCCGCAGCGCCGGCAGTCGCGGGCGCGCGGCGGAGCACCACCGGCACCCAGCCGTGCGTACCAACACCTGCTCGCAGCGCCAAACCACCGAGTACCGGCAGCCTGGCGCTGCGCGCCCTCTGCAACCCGGCCGTCCCACTCGTGTCCCGCCGATGGGCTCGGCTACCCCCACGCCCCACTGCCGGAGGTGGCGGCTCACTGCCATGGCCACAGCTGCACGTCAAGACCCCGAGGACGGCCAAGGGCTCTGGGGAGCAGGACCGCAGGCACCCAGCGGGTGCACCCCCAGATTCGGTGGGAAGCTGTCTGGCGGCTCCCGGGAGGCCCGAGGTCTGAGGGGTCCCCGTGCCGGGGCGGTGGCGGGAGCCCCGGGTGCCGTTGACGCTGTTCACGCAGTGCCACCTCGTGGTCCTGGCCCCGACCGGGGAGGGCCGCGTGCGCAGGACGGCCCTGCCCACCCGGGGTCTGGCTGCCCACGGCACCGGGCCTTGGGTGGGCCAGGCGCGGGCCCCGCGCTCGCCGCCGCAGCCCTGCAGGCACGGCGGCACGCAGCGCTCGGTGCTGCGGCGCAGGGCCCAGCCCGCGGCAGGCGGCAGGGCTGGTAGCTGGTGGCAAACCCAGCCCGCCCAGTCGGTGTGGGGCTGCCGGAGGCTCCATACCAAGCAGGCTCAGGAGAAAACATCCCCCTTCCCTTCGGGCCGGGCTCTGCGGCTCAGCAGTGCCCGCAAGCAGGGCAAGCCGGTGCTGGCGCTTGCAGCGCCTGCGGCCCTGGGCCAGCCCCAGCTTCCCCAGGCGGCCTGCAGCGAGGCTGGGCAGCAGCCAGGTCCTGCTGCAGGCGAGTCGGGCTGCATGGGGAAGGCGTGCTCTCCCCAGCTCCCGGGCCGAGGGAGCTGCACACATCCCTGCTTCTCAGAGCAGCTGAGGGCACGGCTTCTGCTGCGGAAACTGGAATCAGATGCCAGTGGCAGGTGGAAGGAGATTCCCACGGAGGAGCGAGGCCGGACTGCCCTGCCTGTTGCTGCTGGCAGGCACGTCAGCATCTGTGCAAACAGGCCCAAGCTCTGTGCAGGGGCAGGGGCACCACAGTGATGCTGCCGGCTGGGAAAACTGCTGCCTGTGTGGCGGGCAGTGCTGTCCCTGGCTGCACAGGGCTGCAGGCTCYGGGGGAGCTCAATTAGGAGCATCTGCTCAGACAAAGTCCAGGGCCCGGCACAGGTCTCCAACAATGGTTCCCACTGCAATTTGCATTTATAAGAGTATTGCCATGGCAGCAGAAATTTCCATATTAATAGAAGCCAGTCCTAATTGTTGAGCTGCTCCTAATGCCTTGGAGCAGAAAGGAGCCTGCTGTGTTTTACCAAGCTGCGACTGCCGCTGCTGGGGGCCCTGTCTTCCCAGCCAAGTTCCTTAAAGCTCTCCCTGCTACTCCCTGCGCCAGCCCCAGTCTGGCGCAGCTCCCGTGAGATCTGCGCGTCGCGCACAGTATCAGTTTAGGCGTGACGGCCCGGGCTCCCATCCTGCCTGCTGGGAGCCATCTGCGCAAACACGGCTGATGCTGTACGCAGTGCACCTCCTGCGCCCCGGGACTGCCCGCGCCTCCCTCCGGGTACCCCAAGCCCCAGCCCCGCTGACGGTGCTGAAGTGGGGGCAAGGCCTTGCGGGGTCCCCAGAAGTGGCACGTCTGGTACCAGCCGCAACGGTCCCACTGGAGGCACTTCCAGCCCGGCCAGCAGCGCCGGCGTGGTTTAGCATGGGGGAGGCACTAGATCCCTGCCCTGTCCCTGGCTGGGACACCCCGAGGGGAGGCCTGGGCTGCCGGAGCCCCCGGTGCCCTGCCGGGCACAGCCCGGGCCCGGGCATGCCTCCCCGGCCGGGCGGCGCCGGGGGCTCAGCGCGTCCCCTTGCCGCCCGCAGCCCCTGCGGAGGGTCCTCCCCGGGGAGATGCCCCGCAGGCTCCAGTCCAGCTCAGCTCCCTCCTCCCCGACGCTGAGCCGCGGCGGGGGACGGCTCAGCCTGCGCCGCGGCCGGGCCTCCGCCGCTGGATGGCACACGAGCCCCGGCGGAGGAGCCCGGGAGCGCCCGGGGTGCGGCGCAAAGCCCCGGCTGCTCGGGGCTGGGGATGCCGGGGGTGCCGGGGCTGCCGGGGCTGCCGGGGCTGCCGGGGCTGCCGGGGCTGCCGGGCTCCCAGCCCCGCAGCTCTGCTCCCCCGTCGCAGCCCTCGGCGCTCGGTCGCAGCGGGGCTCGGACCTTGGCTGGGCGCTGCCTGCCGCACCCCGGCCGGGCGCCCGCCGCTCCTCGGGAGCACGCAGGGCTCTCCCCGGTCAGCACCCGCGCCAGGTGAGAGCGAGCTCACCTCCCTGTGCCTCGCAGGCTGGAAAACCGGGGAGGTCTTTAAGCCTGCCGGCCTTGACAAGCACGGGCTGAAACGAGCTCTTTATTTAATATCGTCCTTCTTGCCGACGACTCTGTTGGAAGGCAGAGGGTGTCAGCCTGGCCGATAACTGATAATAAAAGCCTCTCTCTCCTCCCTGACTCCCTGACCAGCTCCTGCTCCCACATCTGCCCCTGTCCCCTTCTCAGCCCTGTTCTCCTGGCTCCGGGGGCTCCTCGGTACCTCTGCATCCCTCTCCTCACTGGGGTGGCTCCCAGCAGCATCGGGGCGGTGCGGTGCTCCCCCGTGATGCTGCATGCTCGATGCTGTGCTGCTGGGATGGGGCAGCACCAGACTGCCCAGGCTGCGCCTCCCCTGCGCACTCGGGCTGCCCTGGCTTCACCTCGGTGCCGCCACCTCGACGTCCGTGCTGCGGGTCCCTGGGGCCTGGGTGCCCCGCCTGTGCCCGGGAAGGTGAGCAGGCGGCCAGAGGAAGGGGCAGGGTGTCACTCTGCTGCCCTTGGCCCCATTGTTCTCCCAAGGCCACTGTGTCAACAAGAGCTGGGAGAGGAAACAGGGGCTAAGGAGATGCCAAGACCCCCGCTGCTAAAGGGAAGATAAGGAGGGAGGGGGCATTTACTGGCTTTCCAAGGGTGGCGGATGCAGCAGGGTCCCCTGCGGCGCAGGAGAGCGAGAGCGTTGTGTCCTCAGACAGCTTGCCATGCTGTCATGCAGATGGCGGGCTGCGACTGGGGATCCACGAGATGCTCAGGCGGTGGTTTATTTAGGCCAGACTTTGCAAAAGATGTGAAAGATGCAAGTGATTTGCCTTGGAGAGGCCTGGCACTGTGGGGGAGGATGCCATCACCCGCAGACCCTCCCTGCTGATGGCACAGGGCTGCTCAAGAAGTGAGGATGGTGCAGGGGCTGGGACCCAGCTGGGCTCTGGATGGGGGTTTGGTGGAGTGGCCCCCCCTCCTCCAGGCCGTTCCCAGGCCGGCTGTACCATCCCAGCCCCGAGGGGCGGGATTCAAGTGGGCGACCCTGGCTCTGTGCACCCATGGCCCCTGTGTCCAGGGCACTGCGTTTGGCTGGCAGGAAGGGGCGAGCGCTGGGGGGGCTGGCGGCACTGCTGCCTCCCCCAGGCACCACTGGGATCAGCAGTCTGCCATGCACCCGCTCTGGGAGCTGGGCGCCGACCTTCCCACAGCCACTCCGCCTGCAAACAGCCCTTCAAAGGGGTGGCAGAGTCCAAAGAACAGCAGCCACGGGCCTGGCCAGGGCTCACAGGTCTTGCCCAGAGAACACACGGAGACACCCCACTGCCACGGCCTCTTCCCCGGCCCCAGGTCCGTTCGGTTTGGTGGCTACAGGAGCACAACCCTGCAGCTGCTGACGTGCGGCGGCCGAGGCGCTGCCGTGCCTGTGCGAGCGCTCGTGTGCGTGCACCTCCCAAGTGCAGCGCCTGCACGTCCTCTGAAACACCCCGTGTTCGGCTGGGAGCCGGAGCCAGGCCCCAGCACTGCCGGCCATCCGTGGTCCTGCGGTGTGCGTGCTGGAGCTGGGCACCGGCGCCTCGTCCGGTGCTGCCGCAGTGCAGCCAGGAGACGCAGAGCTGCGGTTTTGCAATCGTGTCTGCTCGTGGCGTCATTCACGGCATCGTCATAAAGTAACAGCAAAAGCACCAAACACCCCCGCGGCCTTCGGGCTGCCTCCGCCCCGAATCCACACCCTCCTGGTCACCAAGCGCTTCCCAGGAACAGTAAGGAGATCTCCAGGCCTGTTTTTCCTGGGAAATCACTGCAACACAATAGCATCTTCAGCTGGAGCCCGGCTTGGCTCTGCAGACATGTGGCCAACACCTACAGCCCTTCCTCTCCCTCTCCTCTGGGCGGTTTGTTTGTTTCCTTCAACATTTATGGGTCAGCTGGAGTCAAGAGAGCTAATGAGCGCAGGCATGGCGCCGGGCGCTTCCCAGGCCGTTACCGATGGAGCGCTGCACGGGCAATGGGACAGGGATGGGGGCGCGGATGGGGAGGGGTTGGCCTGGGGAAGGCTCCTTGCAGCTGAGGCAGGCGACCCTGCATTTCAGCAGTCGTGCCAGCCATGCTCAGAGACTATGAAATCGAGAGTTTGCTGTCTGCCTGAAGTGGGTCTATGAGCAATAAATTAGGATCAGTTTAATATTTATCCCAGCATGGAGACCAAATACTGTGATAAATTGAACAATAAAATAGAGCTGTTATTTTATAGCCTTTAAGCTATATTTAAACTAAATGGAAATTAGTCTTTTAAAAAATCTGACTTTATTCAGATTTACGTTTTCATCATCAGACCAGATCAAAGGATTTCCTGAGGAAGTTTATTTTAGGAACGTTTTTGGGACATACACCTATGATGTTGCTCCATTTGGGGCACTCAGACTCCGACAGACCAGTCACAGCTCTTCCTCGTCGCCACCCAGCATTACTTCCAGCAATAGGATAGGAACCACCCTGCACATCTGCTCTCTGGTGTGGAAAAGCGACCGATCCAGACAAGGAGACTGTGACCTCCCCAGCATCTCCGGCAGACCACCGTGCCCCACTCACCCCAGCCGGCGTGCCCGGTTCAGGGGGAGGTGTCACGCTGAAGGCTCTGCAAAGCCACCTCCTGGTCCCTTGCTGCTGGCAGGTCCTGCTCAGAGGATGCAGGGACCGATTAGGTTCAGGAACCACAGTCGTGCAGCCATGCGAGTACCGGGCCTTCGTCTGCCGCCCCGCCGCCCCGCAGCGCCGGCCGCGTCCTGCCCAGCACCTCTGGGCACCGCGGCAGCTCCCGGAGCCAGTGCGGGATCCAAAGAGCATGCCGACGTCAGAGCCAGGGCAAAGTCTGGCAGGACGCAGAGAGGTGTGAAAGGCAAAGCGCTCTCACGTGTGCCCGATACACGTGACTGCTGGCGGAGGACCAGCGCCCGCGCTGCCTGCCCGGTGCTCTGCTTTGGCCCGGCCGCATCCTGGCAACGTGCGCAGGCAGCAGGAGGAGAGCAAGGCCAGCACAGCGATGTCTCCCGCCGTGCACGTCTCCTGGCGCAGGCAGCAGGAGCAGGGAGAAGCATCCCTGCCTGCGGCTATCGGGTACCTGGGACTTACCGCGCTGCGGCCGTGCTGCTGGCGCCTCGCAGCTGCGCTGCACGGTGTGTCCCGAGACCATCCCGGTCCCCGGGCGCTGCCCTGGGATGACCGTGCCAGCCCGGCTGGCGATAGCCTTCTCCCGGCAGGGCGCAAGGACGAGCGGGTGCGTGTGAGGTGCCTGYGCGCCCCGGCCAGGGCATCGCCTTTCATGTGGCTTTGTCCGCACCATCACTAATAATATCAAGGTGTTCTGCCAAGTTCCTTCCAGCAAACCTATGACTTCATTCAAAGTGACAGGGGACCTGATTTATTATACTAACGAGCCGGCGATAAATAAACATGACCTGAGAGAATCCCAATCCCACAATTCCATTCTTGTTCGGCTCCTTGGGGGAGATGAAAGGTTTCCTGCAATTTCCCAGTGCTACCCAGAATCTCCCCTACTTGATCTGCCAAAGCTTTCTCCTGCTGTCGAGCCTGGCATTTGATTGAATTGACAGAAGCGGCTTATTAATTGTACTAATGAGGGGCTCAGCAATATGGAGCGGTGGAGAGAGTCCAGTGTGGCTAATAAAAYGCTCAAAGCTGAGCAGAGCATAAGGTCACCATGTTGCCAGGCTACTGGCTAAGCTGCCTGGAAAACGAATATGTGAACCAGTAGGTGACTCTGGGAAAAATATTGCTCCATAACTCACATAATTAATAGGACAGTGATGCTTTATTTTCTTAGGAAGAATATACAGTAGGGAGGGTGTGAGTGCACGGGCATCGCAGCCGTCCCCACTCTCGGGAGCAGGCAGGGACCGAGCAGCTGGGGCGGCYGGGGGCTGCGGCCGGGGCTGCGGCCGGCGCTGGCGCTCGCTGCGTGCGGGGTCCTGCGGCTCTGCCGAGCGGGACCGGGCCGGAGTCGCTGGTGGCTGCGGGAGCTGCGCCGCGGTTGGGATGACGGGGGCCGAGCGCAGCAGCCTGCGCCGGGGGCAGCCGGGGGCTCTTCCTCGCCCGGCCCTCTCCCGGCAGCGCCGTTTGAGCAGGAGCCGCACATTTGCTCGCTGGTCCCAGGCAGGCAGGAGCCCAGAGCCAGGCTCCAGGAGAAGGCGTGAGGAAGGTGTCCACGCCGTGAGGGATGCGGTGTGGCCTGAAGGGAGATTTCAGGTATCTGGTAACAATGAGGGAATTGTCCCGTGTTTGACCTGTGCTAGTTTCCCAAATACCACCGCAGGGAGAGATAAACAAGGCTGATTAGAGCTAACAGTAACTATAAATTTGGCAAGGGGATGTTCTCGGGATCTCTGATCTCTTGAGACAGTAATTCCCACTGGGAGTTTACCATACAGCCCCCAAGGGTTTATAGCAACAAACAGGACTATTTTTGCTCCAGTAGGAAGGAAAAAGGAAAAAAAAAGGACAAATACTGATCTTAATCTCTTTCTTTGCAACCAGTTTTGGAGCCCCCATTCAAGTTCTCCAAATTGCACCTCACCAGGGGAGCTCATTCTCATACCAGACCGTTATCTGAACGAAGCCCTGGAGCATGAGCCCTCTAGTTTGCAGTGACGGCTCTGCCTAAAGCAAACACTGAGAAAAGGTCATTAATCTTTCAGGCTCATTTGGGACTTGGAGTTGCAGCACTGGGGGCTCCCACGTACCCCTCTGCCCCATGCCCGTGCTGGGTGTGAGGCTGCCCAGCCCGCGAGCTGCCGGCTGTGTGCTGGGTGTGTTAGTGGGGTCCCTGAACAGGGAATAATCTCCGGGGATCTGGACCGTCCCCCCAGCAGAGAACGGCAGGCCACTGCACCGCGCGCTGGGGTACCGATGTCTGTCCCGCTCCGTCGGCAGGAGCAACCTTGCAGCCTGTGAGGCACGCTCATCAGGTGGGTTTGGTTTGCCTTTTTGAGAGACGCATCGGCACGGCTGCGGTGGCCAGTGACCATCAGCTGCTGAGCCACAGGAATAACACTCGACAACTCTGTGGAAAGGTCTCCTTACAAAATCCACCACATTAATGTCAGGGGAATGAAGTAATGTGACAGAAATGGCTTTGCCTGCGGATGGGATCATGGAGGCTTTATCTGTCTGAACAGTGAGGCCAATGGGGCAGCAGGGGATCGCCAGAGCCCCTTCCCCCTGAGTGCCGTGAGCATCGCGGTCTGCGTGGGGCCGGATCCCGGCCCGGCTCCTGGCCTTGGGCTGGCTCCTGGGGAGGTGCTGGTCACTGCCGCCCCGTCCTGGGATGAGCCAGCTGCTGCTCCCCTCTGGGTGTCGGGGCAGGCAGGAGGGGAGGGTGCCCCGTCCCCTGTCCCTGGGGAGCCGGTGGCACGCACCCTGGCAGCTGGGCACGGGCATCGCCTGCAAGGTGGTGGGGCGGGAGCCGGGGCGGAAGGGCAGGCAGGAGGCAGGGAGGAAGGGCAGCCGGTCTCCACGCCGTGCCTCACCCCTGGGGGCTGCCGAACAATGGCAGGGAAGGCAGCGGGGAGCTGGGAAGTGCGGGGGGGACGACAGGACACGGTCCACTCGCCTGCGCCCTGCTCCTGCCAGAGCCCGGCAGGCTCCCTCCTGCTGGCAGTTGCCTCCCGGCCGTGGTCCCATCCCTGCCCCACGGCTCCCTGCCCCACGGCTCCCTGCCATCCTCTGTCCTGGCCCCTCTCCTCCCCTGCCCTCCGAGGCAGCCGCCTGGCCCTTCCCTCCCAAAGCTTTTGTTTCCTTTCTCTGGAGGGAAATGGGTCTGAGGCTCAGGTTTCCAAGGTGGAAAAGCCATTTCTTCCCCTGCAAATTGCCCCTGTTTTGTTTTGTTTCCTGATCCCCGCCGACTCCGCTCGCACAGGCTGGGAGGCCGGGGCAGCAGCCCCCCGGCTCCCAGGGCCACCCCGGCACCCAGCGAGCACAAGTCTCCCGTGAGCTCTGCCCGCGCCTCTGTAGCTGCACGGCTGGGTGCGGGGGCCGGGTGCCTTTCCAGGGGAGCTGCCTGCACCCCTGGGCTCAGCAAGTGCTGGCCGGGCACAGAGCTGCAGCTGCAGAGCAGTCCCCCGTGCCGGAGGGCGGCCGGGCAGCGTGGGGTCTGCGTGCACGGCCAGGATGCGCCTTCCTGGGCTCCAGCATCCGGCTGTGTCCCCGGCTGGGACGCAGACCTCAGCCTCGGCATGGCCTCAGCCCTGGCTCAGGCCGGACCCCGGGATTTTTCAGACAGAAATGGGTGTTACCAATCCCCTGCTCACCCTGTGGCTCCGTGCCTGGGGTCGCAAGTCTCTGACACCTCACCGAGGCCCGTGAGGCGTTAGGGGTCTGCAGAGGTGCAGACCCTGCTCCGGACAGGCTGGTCCATGAACTCTGCCCCGTGCGTGGGAGTTTCGGCTGTATTCCCTCTGCAGCTGAGGTGAAATTCCAGGCTTCCTGGCGTGAGGGCTCTGCCAGCACTGCCGCAGCCCGCTGCCCTGCCGCCTTGGGTCTGCCGGGCAGGGCGGACCACGCCGCAGCATCCTGCCCTCGCCCCCGCTGCCCCAGCCCTGAGGGTGCCGGGGGCCTCCGGCCAAGTTCCCTCTGCCCGGCTCCTCTCGCCAGCTTGAAATTCACTTGGGAAAAAAATACTTAGACTAACAAATAACAAACCTGGCAGCTGGCCAGCGATTCAAAGGCTCCAAAAACGAAGCCGAAATTTGCAGCTGGCCACACTCCCTGCCCAGTTTGGCAGCAGCGCTGGTGTCTGAACACCTGCCAGGGCCAGGAGCAACCGCGGCGCCTGCGGCAGAGCGCGCCGAACCGGCCGCGGGGCAGCGTGCGTGCCCTGGCACCGCTGCCGGGGCCGGGGAGTGCTGGTGTACCTGCGCCCCGGGCTTTATTCTCACAGAAAGGGATATGCTGACTGCAGGGAGCAGCTGCTGGGACAAGGAAAATGCCCTGGAAAACTGTTTGCAAACAACTGTGGGAGGCAGGGTGCGTGCCGGGGGGCTCTCCGCACAGCCGTGTCCAACAGGGCAGCATTGCTCACCTCTCCCGCATCCTGCAGCCCTCTTGGCCGCCCGGGCCAGCTCCCTCCCTGTCCTGGGCAGGCTGGCATCGCCGCCTGGGTCTGGTGCTGCCAGGGCGGCGAGGGAGCGCGGGGCCGGCTGGGCAGGGAGGTCAGCACGGTGCTGGGGAGCGCGCAGCCGGGCGAGGAAGCACAACAGAGCCTGGCAGAGGGTCGGGGCTCCTGCGGGGTAATGCAAACTTTGCTAATCTTAAATGACACCAAGGCAGAGAGGCGCAGGGGAGCGGAGGAGCCAAGCGGGCAGCTGCCGGAGGGGCAGGGGGCTGGACTGCAGCCCCCCGGCCTCTGCGCACCCAGGAAGGGGTGTCATGTGGAAGGGTAATTGGATCCCGGGATTTACTGAATGATACCGTGGAT
The DNA here is from genome assembly GCA_030449065.1 of Oceanodroma leucorhoa. Lineage (NCBI taxonomy): Eukaryota > Metazoa > Chordata > Aves > Procellariiformes > Oceanodroma > Oceanodroma leucorhoa. The sequence goes on from JASVER010000067.1 coordinate 672,850, forward strand.
TATTTCACAGGCATCATGTCACAGAGTAATCTTGTTATGGCATTACACAGCCACGTGCACATGTAGCCCTGGTGTGCCCATGGCTGGTGACACACGAGGACCTGCCCAGGACATCCCTTTGCTGAAGCTTGGTCTGAGACCAGATGGCAGAGGGGGGGTCAGTTAGCCAAGGGTGGCTGGTGCCATTTGGGACCTGGGGCTACCCGAGGTACACAAGAGGCGGGGAGGTGGTGCCTGGGCTTTGCGGCAGGGCACAGAGCCCCCGGGGGCTGTGAGGGGGCTTGGCAGGCGGCTGCGTGGCCATTCCTGCCCCCTGGCAGCGCCGGGGCTGGGGTCTCGCCCCAGGGATGGCCTCCCCGGGCAGAGGGGAGAGGCGACTGTGCAGCCTGGCACGCAGCATCGCCCGGTGGCACGCAGCACTTGGGAGCCGGCTGCCCACCGCGTGCCCCCGGTGTTGGGCTCCCGCTGTGCGGGCTGGTTTCGGCAGAGCCCGTCCTGGGGGAGCTGAGCCCCAGGTATCCCAGGGGAGCACAGTCAGGGTGTCCCCGGGGAGCGGAGGGGGCTGGCGGCTGGGATGCTGGGTGGGACCTGGAAGCAGGGTCTGCGACTGCTGCTTGGCCCCGTGACAAATGTCTCCTGTAAGCCCAGACCACGCGCCTCCCCCTCCACTCCCTCCGCTCCCTGCAACGCAGTCGGCTGCTTTTCTGAGGCGTAACGGAGGCAAATCCCGTCTCTGAGGCAGTGAAAATACGGCTCACCCCCCGAGGCGTGTAAGAATAGCAGATGAGCAAGGGCAGAAAAACAGTCGCGACCGCAGCTTCCTGCCGCGGCCCCGCAGCCCCAGGGAGATGGAGATGATGGAGATGGCCCCTGCGCTGGGGCGCCCGGAGCCGCACGGGGGGCTCGGGAGCGCTGCCGGGAGGGGATGGCGGCCGCCCAGCCGGCACCGCTGTGCGAGGCCCCGGCCCACTGGGGGCCGGTGCCCGGATCCCCCGAGCCCCGGGGCTGCCGGAGGGCGGTAAGAAACCCCGGCGTCCTCCTCCTCCTCCCTCGTCCCTCCGGTTTGGATGGGGAAGTGGAAACCGCAGGGCAGCGTYGCCCGGCCCCATGAGAGCTGCTGCCGGCCGAGCCATGGCACTGGGCACAAAGTCTGTGTTTTACCGGGGATTAATGTTCTTTGGTACTTGTGCCCCAATGAACTTCCACCCAGAAAGTAAGTATTTGTACCCGGCAGCAACAGGTTTAATCAAAAACAAGCTTTTATAGCATTTTTTTGTTTGTTTGCACCCAGCTGAAACATTGAAATCTAAAACATTGCAGATGCAGCCAACTCTCCCACAGCAGCTTTCCAGCAGGTTAACTTTGGACTGGGATGATAACAAATTATCTGCTAAACACACATGTGAAGGGAGCTTAATGCCAGCATGTCTGACTTGTCTTTAGCTGCTCCTACTCTGGTTCTCTCTGACTTTCTGTGTAACTCGATACATTTTGTTCTTTTAAGCCTGTAAAGCAGGGAAAGGGTAGAGCGCCTTTATCCTAAGATGAAGCATGACCTCCTGCTTAAAAACAAGGGCTGGCTTTATTTATCCCAAAGTTGGGCTTGGGGAATAACAGAAATGTTTGTTGTCCCACAAAAGACTAGCTTATCAGCTATTACTAGAGCAGGGATGATAATTCAGAATGAGCAGCTTATTAGGCACATTTAACCCCGTTCTCTGTTTATGGAAGATCTGGGATTTGTTTAGATGGCAACTGTGGTTGTTGCAAGGATTTTCTTCTGAGGCTCTTTGGAGACAGAGCGAGCACGCGCCCCGCGCCTATGCCGGCGTTCATGCCATGGGCTGTTGTGCCGCCGCGGTGCGTAGGTAGGTCAAAAGACATTTCACGGAGCACCTGCCCGGGTGAGGAAGCAGTTCTGGCTTGTACGTAAGACTCATTAAATTGCTTTATGCAACTTCTCCTGCCTGTACAGCTCAGCCATCAGAGTTTGTGTAAACCAAACACAAAAAGCGCATGAAGAAAACAGAACTGAATTTGCCAGCGAGAGCTAGTTTTGACGGACGCTTTGCAGTATTTGCCCAAACCTCATCCCTGGTAACGTGGGCTTGGAAGGCAGGGCTTGGGGTCTGTAAATGCGTTTTCTCCCCCACAACAGTTTCCTTGCTGCTCACTGCTACCGACAGCACTATCTCCYGCAGACGGGCTGCGCAGCCGGTGACGCGGCAGCGCAAACGCCGAGGGCTGTGGACGAAGAGGAGGCAGAGGAGCGGGACCTGCAGAGCGGGAGAGGCTGCGGGCAGAGCGGGCAGAGCGGGCAAAGCATCCTGGGGTGCGGCGGGAGGAGGGTGCAGCAGGCAGGTCCCTGCTGGAGCAGCAGCCGCTTCCCAGGGAAAAGCCACCCGCATCCCGCTCCAACCCTCGCTGCCGGCAGGGCGTGAAATCCCAGCCTCCGCGGCAGCAAAAGGCAAAGTCCCAAAAGCCTGTACTGGGGCCAGGATTGCCTCCAGCTTTCAGTGTACTTTGGTGGTGCCACACTTAGGCCTGTGTTTGTGCAGGGAAGGGACCTGACCCGCTTCAGAAGGAGCCGGCTCACAAGCGAGCCTTTGGGATGGGCTCTGGCCAGCGCCCGGGGCCCCACCACCTCCCCTCCCCGCTTCCCCGGCCACGGGCGCTGCTCCCTGCTCCCTCCTTCCCAGGGCTGGGAACAACGCTGAGCTGGGCCCTGGGAGGGAGCAGAGCCCGCAGGCTCCCCCGCTTCTGCCCGCAACTGGGGGCTGCTCCTTGTCAAGAGCAAGCCTGTGTTGGGGCATGCAGCGGCTGCAAGCTCCCCTCCAGGGATCTTTCCTCCAAACAAGCACGGTCGAACAAAGTTGGGGGGACGGAGGCTTTCCTGACGTTGTCAGTGCTGGCTCTTTGGGAATGGAACAAGTGGGGTTTTGGAACAAGCAGCACAAATGTGTATTAACACATGCACACAATAGGTCGTGTGCTCACCAGCGCTGAATGGGAGCAAACCGTGGTCGTCCTGCTGCCAGGTCCTGCCAACAAGGGAAAGCCTGAGCCAGCAGCACCGATAAACTCAGCCACGAAGAAAGTGCCAGTGTGCAGAGCACTGCATTCGCTTTCCTTTCACCCGTGCTCGCCTCCATGCAGCCTGCGGGGTTGTGGGCGAACAGCACGGTGTTTAAAAAATGCACCTGCACTAGAGCAGCCTCACCACTGCTCCGAGCTGTGCTTTACTGTCCCCCGCGCCCGGTAATCTCAGGGACACAGAGCACAGCAGTGCTCAGCGTGCCCTGCGGCACCTCTCGGTGCGGCGCTGCTTGGGACGCTGCCAGGGAAGCAGTGCCTGAAGAGAGGGGGGCAGGCGGCTGCTCCCCCTGGGGCATTGCTGGCACCGCCTGCCGCGGGTGCCGCCTTTCTCTCCCTTTTCACCACTCATTGGGCTCTGGGGGGTTATTTCGGGGGAACTTTCAGGTATTGAGCCAGTCCTCCTCTCCGGCTGCTGCCAGCCTGGAGAAGGAGAGCGGGGCTGGATGGTCCCACGCTGCTGCTGCCATCCCTGTGGGCAAGAGGCTCTGCCGGGTGCTGCGCAGGGGCACCGGGGCAGGGCTGCCAGGGGACAGACACACGGACTAACGTCCGCCCTGCCTCCCCGCGGCCCCACGAGTGGGGTTACGTTCGCTCCACAGACACGAACGTGGCTCTAGAGTTGCTCCTGCTTGGACACCCAGTCTGAACCGTCAGGAGCTCACTCGAGGGCTCTGCATCCCCCTTACCGGTGCAGGAGAAAGTGAGCACGTCCCTGACCTCCTCCCTTCCTTCCTGAGGGTCACCTAGACACGGAGCAGCCCAGGCTGGGCAGCGCCTGCGGCACGGGGCTCTGCACCGGTGCCGGCCTGGCAGAGGGAGAAGGCTCGGTGCCTCTTCCGAGGACAGACGGGTGCTCGGCGCCGGGGGCCGCACGACGGAGTCCCGGGCGGCCCGCACGGCCGCTCCGCAGGTGGCTTCCTTCCCAAGCGCCGGCCGGCCGGGCCGTCCTGGTTCAGTGCGCTGGCAGCGGGGGCTTCCAGGTGGAGCGGCAGGAGCAGGCTCCTTGCCGTCCACAACCTGTGCGCTCAAGCCAGGAAATCCCAGCCCTCTGGTACTTGCCAGGCTCCAGGTTTAAAAATACTTAAGGAAAATAATCCTCCAGTCCCATCGAGGCCACAGCAATTCTGGGCAGGTTTCAGAACAAATACTGGGGGTTGTGTTTTGTCTGTTCTCGGCAGGCGCTTGGCTCCGTGCTCGCTGCCTCTCTGGGGACTCACACGGCCGTGACGTCTCGGCAGCAGCCCTCGGCCATGTCGCGGTTCGGGAGGGGAACGTGCCAGGCAAGACATCCGCTGCGCACCGCGGGGCGGAAGCGCTCAGCCCMGCTTATCGGCCAGGAGTGGCCCGACGGCGGCTGAGGCCGTCCGCGGGGTTTGGGAGTGCACCGTTTCACACCCAGCTCTGTGGCACTCGYCCTGGACAGCACTTGCCCCCGCTTCAGCCTCCTCCTCCGTGAGCGGTGCTCGGCAGAGCCCTGGAGCCTGCTGGCCCTGCTGCCCTGCCCTGCGGCTCCCCGCGCTCCGCACGCTCACGTGCCAAAGCACCGGGTGCACTGGGCCTCCCCAGTGATCCCCCCCAGCCGGGAGCACTGAGGGACCACTGAGGAACAGCTGCCCCCGYGCTGTGGGCAGCCCTGCGCAGCCGGGCGGTGGGAGCAGCGCACCCGGGGGCCGAGGCATTTCCACAGGCGTCAGAGCCAGCCGGGCAAGCCTCGYGCCTGGAGAAAGGCAGGCCGCCCGCAATCCTCTTGGCTCTCAGGCTGCCTGCAGTCCTCTCCCTTCCTTTTCAGACCTCTGAGAGTGCCCCAAGCTCCCCCAAGATGACGCAGGACCAAAAATTTCAAGTACTACAGAGAGGAGCCGGGCTTTGTGCAACATCCCAAGGAAAGAGCTGCTACAGACGCTGCAGAGCAGGACCAGAGCTGGTGAGCAGCCTGGAGCTCCAGCTTACTCCCGTGGTGATGCTACCCTGAGATCACTGAACGTGCCATCCTCACAGAAGCAGCCCTGTCACCAAACCCACCAGCAGTGGAAACTGATCCTAAAGATGCGTCATGTGGAGAGGGAGAGGTGCTGCAGCCTGTCTGACGATCAAGAGACACGGCCATGAATGCCACCAGCCTCTGAGAGCTGGGGATCACGCAAAGCAGGCTATGAAACAAGGCGGAAACAGGCTCTCTGGGCAGTGATACAAGGGAGAGTAAAATGCAGGTGAGGCAGTGTTATCGACATATKAAGTTATTTCGTGCAGGATATGGTTAAATTATTTGCAGAGCCCCCACCTTTTCCTCCCCACCCCAAGAACAGGAATAGAGTCATTAAAACAGCATGTTCTGGGACAGCAGCAATCCCACGGGAGAGCTGGACACGGTGAGAAGTACGCCCACCGCCGAGGCCTGACCCGGTACCCCTGCCTCTTTCCTCAGGGCTCCCCAGGTCTGCCAGAAAGCTTTTTGAGGAAGACGATCCCAGCATCTGGTGTATGTAGCAGAACAGGATCTCGTGCTGGTCAGACTGGTTTGGGTGACCCCAGCTTGAAGATGACAGCAGTGCGGCTGGGCTGCAGTTGGGTGTTCATCCACCAGCATCATCCGGAGGACGGGCCTGTGTGTCACCTACAGCACAGGGTGATGCCCCATYCCGGCAGTCTGCACGCTTGCAAAGGTGCAGTCACTCCCCGGGGTGAGATTCGCCTCCCTGCAGAGGACTGAACCCCTCCTGCCAGGGAAACCTCGGCCCCTTCCCCTGCCTGCGCGGGGGTGCTGCCAGCACCCGCTATAGACCCTGTAGGATGGGCTGCTTCCTTGAGCGGAGGACCGGCGCTGCCAAGATGAGCTTGTCAGGCGGCCAGCACTCGGGAAACGAGGAAGGAGTGCGTGGAAGGAACGAGTCACTGCGCTGAGAACATATGGGATGGCAATCTGCAGGGAGGGACAGCAGCCCCCACACTCCCTGAAGAGCGAGCGGAGACCCTCCCAAGTCCTCACGGAGCAGCGAATTAGCATTGGAAAGTACATCGAACAGCATCACTTTCCTCTGGCTCCAGGGATGGCAGGGGAGGAGGAACAGAGATACTATTTCTTGTGCCAGATAAACTCCTTGGCAAAAGGCGATGCGCTGGTGTACGCTGCAGCACGAGAGGCCCGTGGAAAGGAGTCAGAGAGCACTCACCCCAGAAGATGAGGGAGAGGTGCAGTGCAAGGGYCAAGGGAAGACCACAGTGTCCGTGTGATGTCTCTTAACATTTGCTATGTGGTCTCCATGTGGTCAAGGATCCCTTATTTCTGAGCAAGCTCACCAAGGAGAGCATCCTTCTCCTGGCAGCGAAGATCAGGCATGACAGCTGCCGGGATGCGGGCTGGAGCCAGGCAGGCGGCATGGTGCAGCCTTGTCTTTCCTAGGCAGGACGCAGAAAAAGCGGGCCAAAGCAAATGAAGCAGGCAAAGCTCTCCACAGAGCACAGTTAACCTCTTCCCATCTAGCAACAGTGGGGCAAGCATACCTGCTGCCACGTGCCTCTGACTGCCACCACCCTATGCCGTCCTTCTTGGCTCCTGCTTTCCCCGGGGCTCACGTGGAGGTGGCAGTCACCCTTTGGTCAGGGCTCCTGAGAGACTGCGTGGGACCATCCTCTTTCTGCTGGCCACACATCATCTCATGCCCCAAATGGCTGTATTTGTCTCACCGCTCACTGGTCACACTGTGCCCCTACAACTGATTTTGATAAGGAATTAGCTCCGCTACCATTGGGTAACACGTATCGGATGCAATTAGTGTGCTAAGTGAGTGTAAGAAAAACCTCAACTCCTGGTTATGCTGCCGCACCGGCAGATGCAGGTCTCTGACACGGTCACTAGCATCTGCACCCAGGGGACTTGGGACCACTTTGCTAGAGAGGGAGACACGACCTTGCTAAGGGACGGTCTGCGTCCCCGGGGGGACGTGTGTGTGAGCCTGACGGCAGGCGGAGGACAGAGCAGCGAAAGGATCCCAAATGGGCRAGAAGAAGTGTTGACCTAAATGAGCGTAAAGAAGACCACAACTGCAAAGGTTTTCTGTGGCGTATTAGTGGCCATTTTGAACATCTTATCAGCAAACACTTTCTTCCTAAGACAGATTATTTTCTAAACAATGACAGAGGCCGTTACACCAACACACCCCTGAACAATGTCATGCCTTTATCATCCGATGGAGGCAGAACCTGTGTGTTCCCCGAGGACGGCGCTCCGACGCCTTCTCTTCCCCATCCATTGTCACGGGGTTGCTATGATGGGTAAACTCAAAGCCTGGAAGCTCAGTTAAAGTGAAATGTGAATCCAAAAGTTCAGAAAACCTTTTTCCAAAGCCTAGTCAGGAAACTAGAATGGATATCTCAAAAGAACAGACTTTCCCAAGAGATTTCCAATAATTCCTGGATTTGGACTCATGTTGTTACCTCTTTTATCAAGCAGGACATGCGTATCCATGACAGATGAGAGGGCTGGAGTTTTACACCTGCTAGAGACATTAATTCCAAGAGAAACCAGAGCTAGTGATTGTATTTTAAGATTACTACAGGTCGTCAGTGTTTACAACAGGACAAAAACCTGAACTTGAATTGCTCTGCCATGGCCTCTCTCGCACTCTGGAAGACTTTAAACTCGATTAGTGTCCACAACAAATGCAGGCAGTAGCAAGACTGCAAGGCTGCTTAGAGTTGCTTTTCAAGGACAGCTTTGTTGACCAATATCCTGAAACAATATCCTGTTTTCCTCACAAGAAAAAAATTCCTAATGGGATTAATATTAAATCCGTCTTTTAAAGGAGACAAAAATGCAGCAGCACAGAACAGGAAGGACTCCTTTCCACCTTCCACAAGATGGAGAAACAGCAGCAGCAGCAGCAGCAGCGCTGCCCTACGTGTTCTCGCCTGCCATTCCAGTCCATCGCTGCTGCGGCAGCTCCCTGCTCACCTGAGCTCTGCTGTCCCTGGCCTCTCGTTTTCTGCGTTTCTCTAAAACACGGCCATGCCTGGGGCATCGTGCAGCAGCACCAGGGAAAGGACACGCTCTCCGACTGTTGTACTGTTTCATTTGTCCCAGCAGCGTGGGGTCTCCTCAAAGGAAACTGGAAGCCCGTGCGCGGGCTGGGATCCCCCCACAGCACTTCCCACCTACAGCCGGTGGCGCTCGGCCCAGGCAGTGCAGAGCACTTGATCCTAGTTAGGATGTTAAAAAATCGCAAAGCTAAGTGGCACTTTGAGTTTGATCCAAAATTGCCCTTTTAAATTATTATTCACCTTGTTGTCTAAGCAAAAGAGAGTGCAGACCTCTCCCTGCTAAGTCACACGGAAGTAGATGTATCAAGAAAACCTCCCACCCACTCGCTCTTTGGTTTACGGCGTCCCGCCTCAGAAGTGGGTGAATGAGTTTGTTGTAGTCCCCRGTCTTCTTTTATCGAGTGCACCTGGTCCATTAAGTGCCTTGACATGCACAGAGCACACCCATAAACACGCTCACTGCGATGGCGAGGAGCAGTGGTTTCCTTTGATATGAAAGGGCTCCCACCTCCCCTGCAGCTGCTCCGGTCTCCATCTGCGGAGTGTCACTGCTTTTTCCCTTCTTTCCCTCTCTTGGCTCCGAGTTGAACTACACCACACTTCTTTCGGCTCTAAAACAAATTAGAGCATTAGACGTGCAACCCAGAAGACAATTAGCGTCATTAGGCTGCCGGAGAGAGCAGCTCAAGAAAAACATTCACAGGTAATTGTCCTTCGGTGCAGCGTTTGGTACAGGTGGGGAATGGAGAGTACTTGACCCATCGGAGCCACAGGCAGTTTTGCATCCAGAGGGTGAGGAGCTCTGCTTGGGATGCGGACGCGCTTTCAGCAAGGGCCTCTTCCGCACGCCGAGCCCGGGCCTGTTTTCTCCCKCAAAACTGAATTGCGAGGGGAATGCTAACGGCATCCAGCTCGTCCCCAGCCCTTGGCACCCGCCTGCCTGGGGCACCGAGCAGTACCCGTCTGTAGCAGGGGCTGCACGGGGCTTGCTCCCTCCAAAATAATCACAGATACACCAGAAACATCCCCCACAGGCAGCGCACGTCACTGCCTTCGTGGAAAAGCAGACTGCCAGCTCAGGCTAGCAACAGTCAGAAATTTTGTGGTGAATGCGTAAAGCACCGTAGTCAGGCAACAGAAGAGCTGACGGTTTGTAAGGAAGCCACCCAAAGGGAGCCCTCCCGCAGCGGGGTGAGGACCCCGCGAGAGCAGGGACCCGGCAGGGCCCGGCAGCCTGAGGAGGGGAGCCCCGGCCGAGCTGGAGGGCAGGGCGCAGGCGGGACACCCTCCTCCTCGCCCACGGCCACCCACGGGCGGAGCACCCGCACAGACTCACTCCTGCGGGGCAAGTTAAGAAAAGTCCCCACGCCGGTGCTGCGCCGAGCGGAGCCCCGGCTGCATCCGGCCCGGCCTCCCGCCCGCTGCCGGCGGAACCAGCCCGAAACCCCGCTCCCCGCCGCCACCAAGGGCCCGTGGACACGCGGGGGACCCGCTGGGACCGGGACACGCGGGGGCCGGAGCGGCGGGGGCCGCCGGGGCGGGTCTGCGCTCCCACCCGCCGCCGCGTTTTCCCGCCGGCGGCCCGGCGGGGCGGTGCGGGGCGGTGCGGGGCGGTACGTGCCGGGGCGCACGGGGCCCGCGAGGGCGGAGGGGGCCGGCGGGGGCTGCCGTTACGGAGCGGAGCAGCGCGCACGTGGCGCGGCG
>JASVER010000067.1:683171-767792 GCA_030449065.1 Oceanodroma leucorhoa
CGGGCCGCGGAGTTCCCCGGGGCGGGCGGCGGGTCTGGCCGGGCCGGGTGCCGGGGTCGCCGCTCCGGGCCCTCCAGCGCCCGTTGGCCGGGGGGTGCGCGCGGCCCGTGTTCCGTTACTGCTCTGAGGCGGCCGCGTGGGTAAGGTCTCACGCGCGCCCTGCCCGGAGCGACCCCGTTTGCGTGAGGAGTTACTGGGCGCTCAGGCCGCCCCCATCGCCGCCCGCCYCTGTCCCCGTGGGCTCCCTCGGTGAGGCGCGGGCCCCAGGGGCGCAGCGGGAGGGTGGGGAGCGGATGCTGGCCTCGGGGGTCCCGGCCAGCTGCAGGGCCCAGGGGGTGCGCGGGCTCCGTGGGCTGCGGGGTGCCCTGCCCCCCTGGGCTCCTCGTCCCGCCGCCGTGGAGAGCCTTGCCCCCGGCGCGGCTGGAGGGGACCCGCGGGGCCGGGACGCGGCTGGCCCGGCCGGAGGCTCGGCTGGCTTGTTCTGAGGCGCCGCGCGGGAGGGTCCATCCGCACCGCACCGTCTTGCGGGTGCCCGATAGCGGTGGGGTGCAGGGGGAAGAAGCGATTAAACCGAGTCTCTGGCACCTGATAAGAGGAGGGGAGCTCCGGGGAGGCTGCTCCAGCCGAGGTCCCCGGGAGCCGCGTGGGAAGCGTGTTCTGCGAGCGAGGGTGGGTCCGCGATATCGGGGGTGGGAGGGGGCTTTCCGCTTGCCCGCCGGGCAGTGTTGGTGCGGAGCGCTGCTGGAGCCCTCTGCGACTGCTCGGGGACAACATCGCGATGCCGCTCCCCACGCGGATGCTCGCACTGGCCCTCGCGTGTTTCCTCTTAGCAGGCGCTCGGGAGCTGGACCTCGGGCGCTTGAAGTCACTTGGGTGGGTGAGTCGCTGAAGTCCTTCCAGCGTCGTGATCTGCTGCCGGGGTGGGCGTTTGCCGGGGGGAGGCTGCCCCGGAGGAGCCGGTAGGACGTGCTCGAGCCGCAGCGGAGGCACCTTTTAACGCGCGGTTCTGCGTTGCTCGGGGGGGAGGCTGCACGCACCCAGGCCCCCGGCAGCSGTGCGGCTGTGCCGAGGGGTACCCGCGCCCTCGGGGGTGTAGGCGGGCTGTCGCCCAGCCGGCGAGGTCCTGCGGTGATGGGCAGCGGGAGGCTGCGACCGTYGGAGCGGGCGGTGCGGCCTCGCTCTGGGCAACGAGGGGCCGTGAAGCGCTCCCGGAGCTGCCGGCCCCCGCGGAGCCTTCCCGGCCCTTGCCGCGGCCTGGGGTCSCGGGACCGACCGCTCCGTGCGAGGCCCGGTGGCCTGTGGCAAGTGTTTGCCAGGGCCAGGATGAGGTGCTCGGGGAGCCAAGCGGGGCCGGGCGGCAGCTGGCTCCTGTGGGGGGTGAGTGGAGCCCCGCAGGTGTGCTGCCGGGGTGCTGCGCCCAGGGTGGGTGTCCCGGCTCGGGCCGGGGTCCCGCGGGCAAACGCGTCACAAAGGGGTGAATGCTTGTGGGATTGGAAGTTGGCCTGAGCATGAACTGGAGGATCACGAGGAAATGGTGGATAACCTGTAGCTGCAGTGGGAGAGGTGGGATTTGTGTCCTTCCCTGCGACAGCAAATTGCCCGAGTGCTGCACAGCCCCTTCTGCCAGGCTCCCGCCCCGTGAGGTCGGGCGCTTTGCACAAGGGTTGCTGATGTTCTTAGGCTTTAAATTTCTTCTGAGGAAAAAACATGGGTTATTTTAGGTGCATCATAAGAAACCTGAAATCTGACGATACTGTTTTTGTGCTTTTCTGTGAGCCTTAAGCCTTTTTGTGGTGCACAAGCATCCTATTTTCATGCTAAGTGAGGTAATTTAGTGCTGGCTGATTCTCCTGGGTGTCTTTGCTCCGAGTTTTTTCTTTGGCTGTGTCTAGAAGGAAGGGAGCAGAGCTGAGAAATGGGGCAGTGCACGGTATAGCTGGGGTGGGAGGGCAGATTCGGGCTCCAGGCATAGAGAAATGCCGAGAGCTCTTGCTYGGTGGCTTTGTGAGAAGGAGCTTTCTCAACCGTAGGCTAATCACTGGGGTGATGGATCTTTTAATTACAAACAAGTGTTTTGCTAGTATACTGCAAACCGCCCTGCCCCAAAGTCATGGGGGTGCCTATGCCCCTCCTGGCCCYGCAGGGAAGGTGTGAAGCATCCTCCCCTTCCAGGAGGTGGATCCTGAAAGAGGTGTGAATAGTTACATGTGCTTTCTGTTGGCTCCTATCTCACACAATTGGCCTGATTTATCTGGCAGCTAAGGTGGAAAATACCCAGTGACTTGTGGGGTATTATTTTATATATCTCTTATGAGGAGTTGAAAAGCTGCACGTAGGCTAAGGGAGGTGAGTTGCATCCCATTAAGCACTATAGTGCTAATCTCATTGTTGCACTTTTATGGCTTTTCCTATTTCCTTCTGTGAATCAGCCTGTAACAGTGACTTTAAGAGTGGGAGCCTCACCAGTGGTGTCTGTATGACTCACTTTCAAATGTGCCCTTAAAGCTGCTGCAGTGTAGTTGTACTGTAGCCGACGAAAATTCATGTGGGGCTGTAGCTGATTCCTGAAACCACAGTCACCTGAGCGCTGCTGGGTCGTCGGTGGGAGCTTCCCATCTCCATGCCTGTACTGCCTCGGCCCCGGTTTGAGGGCTTTAACGAAGCGATAATATGGCGGTGGCTGGGAGCAAAGACAGCTCAGACTCTTGCTCTTAGGGAGGAGAGCAGCAGTTAAGTTTTGACTGTGACTTTCTGGGGTTTTGCAGCCTCCTGCTGCCCTGCTCTGCCATGAAACCCGGAGTGGCCGCGTCCCTGGCTGGTGGTGTGGGTGTCTAATGAAAGAATGCCGATGCTATTCGGTACCACATTTTTCTCATTCTGTGGATTTCCTGGCGGGCACGGGATGTCCCAGGAGYGTTCCCCAGCACCGCTGCTGCGGGCAGGATCGGCTCTGCTCCCTGGCACAGCACAGCGTGTGCTKGGGGTGGAACTGTGAAACCCTGCACAGGCGCTGAGAGCCCCCCGTCCCTCCTGAGGCTGGGGGGCTCGGCTGGCTGGGGGGGCTGACAGCCGGTGCTGTGGGGGAAGCCTTTCCCCTAGGGATGGGGKCATGAGCAGAGTCGGGGGCTCTGTCACCAGCAGTGCCTTTGCTCCGTCCCCAGTACCTCTGAGCTGGAGGGACGGTACCTTGTACTGTAAGGGCTGCACTTTTTAAGCTTGTGCCTTTTGGGTGAGTCCCTTCAAACTGCCTGTGAAGCTCCCCAGCAAAGCTGAGCCTTTCCGCAGCCCTGCAGCTCCCGGGGGTGAAGCGCCAGCAGAGCTGGGTCGGCAGCGAGTCGGGCCGYGAGCGCAGGGTGGGCAGCCGCCGGCCCCCACTGCCTGGGGGTGAGCTCTCCTCTCATGGGGCTGCTTGGAGAGGGGGCTCCGGGTACTGCGCCTGGGGTTGGAGCCAATGTGGGCCCAGAGGACACCCATAAGAGCTGCTTCACATAACGTTCTTGTAACCTGCCTGCAAACCCCTCCGGGCCCGCCCGCAGGGTTTTGGGTCAGAGGGCTCCGGGAGAGCCATGGCCACAGCCAGGCTCTGGTATAGAAATAAGCCAGGCTTTCTGCCTTGGTCTTGTTGATYGTTTGCTTAAGCTTGACTTCATGCTGTCTCGTACCAGTGAGACGCGGTCCTTGCTCAGACAGGCTGAGCATCACTGGTGCTAATAACCGGGCATGGGAGCTTGTCTGGTATCTGTCTGGTAGGCAGAAGTAGTGGCCCGTCTTTCTGTTTGGTTGGTTGTTCCCCCCTAAAGCTCCTGACAAACCATCCCAATGTCCCGCTTCGCAAGGCGGCTYGCAGCCTTTCACAGCCCGTGCACCGCGGCCGCTGTGCTGGGAGCYGTCCTTGGGTGGCTGGGGGGCTCTGCCCGCCGCAGAGACCCGTGGCGGGTGTCCAGGGAAGGCCTCTGGCCCTGCCCGGGGAGCGCCGGCCGCCGGCGGGGTGAGTGGGCCGCTCCGTGCCTCTGCAGGCCGGGGCTCGCGCCGGCGGCGGGGTGCAGCTGGGAGCCGGAGGAGGGCAGCTGCCAGCGCTGCCTCTGCCAGCGCGGCCGCCGTGCCCCGTGGCGTCTGCCTGTCTGCGTGCCCAGGTTGGCTCGCCGGGCTGGCAGACCGGGGCACGTCTGAGGGTGCGCTGGCCATCCCCGGTGGGGAGAGGCTCTGAGCGGGCCGGGCCGCTTCTGGCAAAAGCCTTGAGCTCGCCCGTGCGGGCCACCGGCCTTGAGCAAACCCTGCCCGTGCTGCTAACCTCGCCTCACCCCGCGAGCAAACGCTGCGGCTGAGCAGGACCTCAATCGACTATTGTCTTGGTGCAGAGCCCTTGCAAGCGCTGGGGAGTCACGTAGGCTGTGTGCCGCCAGGTTAAACCCCRGCTATGGGCGCTCGCTGGAATTACAGCTCTGTGCTTAATGCTATAAACCCGCTTAAAACTGGTGAAAGTGGTGTCTCATTAGCTCATAACAATCTCTGTTTCATCTTGCTTCTGGACAGAAAAAGGCCAAATTTGAAGCTATAAGCATTACTTGGCTGTAAACAGCTCGTGATTGCCAGCACCTCCATTTCCCCAGCAGTAAGTACGAGATCTCAGTTTAGTTTCAGGGACCAGAAGGGATGCTCGGGATCTCCTGGCTCCCCACGTGGACAAATGTCCCACGGGGGTGTTTATGGCCCCGTGCTCTCCTACCGCGTGTTGGGCACTGAAAGAGCCYGTTGCTGTGAACTGAGTTTGGGAGGCTGGCTTGGGAGGGGTACGTGTGCTTCAGGCTCTTGTTCGGATAATGCTTCGGGACGGGGCTGGTGGGAACGGGCGCTCGCAAGCTCCTGGGGAGCAGCGTCCTCCTCCCGCATCCCTCCCCTCTGCTGGGGGCTCGAGGTAGGAGCCCCCTCGGGGAGCGGGGTCTGGTGCTGCTGGCAAGGAGCAACTTTGTGCCTGTCCTGCTTGGCCTGGGCGTTTCAGTGTCRGCGTTCGCTGGCCGAAGGCCGGGTCCAGCTGACAAAGGCACGAGGAGCCCAAATGGCCATCTTACAGCAGAGACGTCCCTTGCTGCCGCTGAGATCCGGCTCCAGGCGTTGCCACGTCCCTTTCTGGAGCTGGGAGAGCGCAGGAGGAGCAGGCGGCCGGCAGCGGAGGCAGCCTGCCTGCAGCAGTGCAGGGACGAGCTGCCGTGGACTTCGCGCCTGCCGAGGAGGAGCGTGCCGAGGTGCCGGGTGAGCCTCTGCCTGCAGCGGCACATGGCAGCCCTGCCAGCCCGCACGGGGGGCTCTGGGGCRGCGATGGGCTGCGGGAGCAGGAGCTGGGGCTCTGCTGCCTGCCTGCAGCCGAGCGGGGAAGCCTGCCCTTCTCCAGCCTCAGCTCTGCCAGCCGCTGCCAGTGCCCTGCTCCGCGGGAAGGGTTTTGCAGGCTCACGTGGCAGCAAATGCCAGGTGAGCGTATGCCCGGAGTAGGAAAGCCTTGAGCTGGAGGGATGCGCGAGGGGAGGCAGAGGTGTGCGGTGCCCGGGCACGGCCCCCTGCGTGGGCGGAGGACRTCCCTCTTCCTCTGACCCCGAAAAGGAGCGGTGTGAGGACACTTTCATAAAGGGTTTGCCCCAGAAATATTTCACGGCATTTGCAGCGCTTTATAAATGTGAGCCTCTGTCTTTCCGCTCTGGAGTCCTGCCAATCCAGGGCTTTTAAAAGCGCAGCAATTTGCCGCATTATGTAACTAAAAGTCTTGAAATCTTCCTGTTCCAGGCCCCTCCGGAGAAGGGATAACAGTGCTTGTGTGTAGGACCTAGGAGGTGGAAAGGGTTTTAGTCTTCTGTGGGATCTGTTTTGAGATGATACAGTCCTCATTGCCTAAGTAGCCTCAATTCCTGCTCTCGCCATTGCTGCACGGAGGAGGGTTGCTGTAGGCTACCCATTCCTGTGGATTAGTCAAGACGTTTACGGGGAGCAGATGTGATACTTGCAGTCATTACTTGGTCTCATCAGTCTTAATTACTGCAAATATGGTTATTTTATTTCCTAATAGGGCAAACTGTAGCTGGCTGCCTGGCAGCTGTGAATTTGATTTCCAAACAYGTCTTACACGTTGCAGTTCTTCCAAAACAGAGCTGTAAATGTCATAACTATGTTCTGGGTGTTTTTTTTTTTCCTTTTTGCAAACGGGAGGGAAGCTTTCCAACTGAACTGGCTGCCTTACATGTGCTTTTTTTTTCTCCTCTCTTGTTTGAAACTTCTGTGTGGGGGCAAGGAGGAAATCAGCAAGAAGCCTTAATGCGGTTGAAGGAAGAGCTTTCTAAAACTGGTCTTTCTTAATAAGGATTTTTCAATGAGTCAGGGAAAAATGTTGTGGCATGCAGAACTCATCATGTAAACCCTCTGGCGTCAGGCTTTGGGAATCTTGCTTCATGGTCTCAAACCTTGTTCAGTTCAAGGTTTTTCACTGTGCCTCAGCCATGCAAGAGGGGTCATGTCTAACCCTCCAAAAGTCTTTTGTTTTATAGGGAGATGCTGCCTGAGCACCCGCAGGAGAAGGAATGTGGCTCGCAGGGAAAGAATAAATAGATGAACCAAGCCGCAGGAATTTTGGTGCAGTCGAACTCCTCGGGAGTGGTGGAGGAATTAAACCTGTGTGTGCGTCTCAGGAGCAAAAGGGAAAAATCCCCAACATCTCATTAGCACCCCCCAGCTTTTGCTTTGGATAGCTTTTATTGCCAGTAGTTTTAATTAGTGCTAGCAAGTAGATTATATTCCTTGCTGTAGTTTTTATTGCCAACACCTGGTAGTCTCATCTTCTAAAAATGTTTCAGACAAATCAGTGTAGTTAGATGATGCTTTAAAGTTCACTGAATGCTGTTGAAAGCTCAGTATGACTCAAAGCAAGAGGTGGCTGGAAACTCTGCTGTGCAGCCTGCGTGGAGAGGTAATGTTAAGCAAAACCCGGTGTTCATACTGGCTTTTCGGAAAGAGGATGACGGGTGGGTGAGCTACTCCCCATAGCGAGAGGCCAAAGGTGCGTGGTGAGCCTCTGCAGAGCCCGGCACTTCCCTCCCCGGCTGCYGGTGCCAGGCTGGTGCCCGTGGGCTGGCTCCGGGCTCTGCCGTGGGGGGCTGCCTGCAGCCGGACCCTGCCAGCGGGGGCTCGGCCCGGTGTCGGACGGGCAGCTCAGCGCGGCTGCAGCCCCCGGGGTCCGAGAGAGGAAATCGGCTCCTCTGGCTCCTGGGCATAGTTCAGCCGAGACGTGCCCGGGGCAGCGTCTTGTAAATGATTCCTTTGTTGGAGCAGCGGGGTGGCTCGGATCTGCTCGTGATGGTCATGTGTCGCACTGGCCGGGATGCAGGAAAATACCCTGCCAGCGAAAAAATCGGTGTCTGGGTCGGGCTAAACCAGTCTTAGCAGCTTACAGAAACCGGCCTCCCGTGCTTTGCTTCCTCTTGCCCCGTGTGGGTCCGAGGCATCACCTGAGCGCGTCTGGGTGTCGGGTGGCTCCGGCAAACCCGGTGCCGTATCGGGTAACTTTGCCGCCTGTGCCTGCAGTGCCAGGTGGGAGCGGGGGCTCCCCGCGGCTCGGGACCACCGGCTGCACTTCGGCCGGGACGCCTGGATCCCGGCCCCTGATGTGCACCGAAGTGACACGGAGCGAGCGAAAACAAGGCGGGCGCCCACGGCACAGTGTGGCGTGCTGAGGGCACGAGGGGACATGCCAGGTAGATGCTGGCGTGTCAGCGGCTGTGGATGAGATGGTAATCGCCGTGGGCCTGAACGGATGTGTGCTATAAATAGGAGGTTGCACCTCTGAGCCAGCGTGCTGCTTTGAAGTTGTTGCTGTGCCTGGTGTGACCCGGGAGAGCTCTGGAGAAAGCTCTCCTGCTCGAAGGCGRCTTTTTCTTCGAGTGGGAGCCTGAGCAGCAGAGCAGAGAACTGCAGAGCGAGGGGTGGGTTCTGGCAAAGGAGCCTCGTGTCCCCCCCGCTTGGCTGATGGTGCTTTATGTGGGCAGGGGGGGTCTCTGGCTGCGAGGCCGGGGAGGGCCACAGGGTGTCAGAAAGTGTCTTCTAAAATCTGTGGCGGCACACAGGAGTTCTGGGGACTGTAGCGATTCCTGTTGCTTTGCATATTGTAAACCACATTTGTGAGCAGCTGCTCTGGTTGTGTTTCCTCCCTGGGACAGCTTGTGCTGCTCTCTGCTGCCTGAAGCAGCCTTATTTTTGAGTAAGTGCAGCTCCGGGGTGTGATCCAGCCCTGCAGCAGCTGCAGCACGGGGAAGGCGTGAGCAGCCCGACCCTGCCGGTCTCCACATCGCTCCGAATCAACCCCTCCCTGCTCGGCCTCTCTAAGGGAATTCCACACTTCAGCAAGCSTGGATGACATTTCCACATTTATTTTGTTTTCTAATCCCTTCTGGTTTTGAGCTTTTAAGGTGAATTGTTTTTATGCTTGGGTGCTTTCGTGAAACCCGCCATAGGCTTTTCAGTAGGGGAGAAGGGGTTGGCCTGGGTCGGGGTGCCCTGCTGGGGCCAAGCCCCYGGGGAGCCGGGCTCGGCTGGGGCTGCTCGGGGTGGGCCCACGTCCCCTCCCTGGGCAGTGCTGGCAGCGTGTGGGAGCCTTCCCCGGTCACCGCTCAGGCTAAGTTTAGCCGCAGCCCATGATCTTCAGGGCCGGCGGAGCTGGCGGGTGTGCTGTGGCGCCTGCCTGCTCTTTGCAGAAATGGAGGTGTCCTGGCTTGTGCGTCTGGACTTATTTCCCCTGGCGTGTCTGCATTTAATAACCTGGGTGTGCTGCTCCTGCGCCGGGTGGCCTAGGGCTTCCCGAGGTGTATCCGTGCGYGGGGGCGGTGCTGGGATCGCACTCCTGGAGAAGCTGCAGGAGCTCTGCCCCAGGCAGGCGAGCCCCGACCGCACCGGCCGCTGCCCTGCTCAGCCCTCCGCAGGTCCAGCCCCATGCTGCCGGTAGCCCTGCCTGCTTCACCGCTGTGCCCCGGCTGCTGCTGGCAAGGACATTGCCTGCCCTTTTCCGCCTAGGACAGGGTATCATGTCTTAAATTTGTTGCTTATAAATACCTGCTGGCCAGGGCTCTTAAAGGCCAGCCGCAATCTGAGCATGTGTTTTGGGATGGCCTTATGAGGCCAGCGTGCTGGTGAGCCCTGAGGGCTCGTCTCTCGGATCAGCTCTCCCGGAGGTGGTCTGGGGCACTGGTGCCGTGCCAGCCCTGCGAGCAGGGCTCGAGCCAT
The DNA here is from genome assembly GCA_030449065.1 of Oceanodroma leucorhoa. Classification (NCBI taxonomy): domain Eukaryota; kingdom Metazoa; phylum Chordata; class Aves; order Procellariiformes; genus Oceanodroma; species Oceanodroma leucorhoa. Next base: position 692,427 of record JASVER010000067.1, read on the forward strand.
GCTGTTGCATGCCAGGGAGCGGGGATGCAGCTGTCTGCTTTCGGCTGAGGCAATACTTTGTCTTTTGCAGATCTCTGAACACCAACTGAGTCATCGCCAACTTGGTTCAAGATGCCACCGGCCGTCGGAGGCCCTGTGGGATACACTCCTCCTGAAGGAGGATGGGGATGGGCCGTGGTCATCGGAGCCTTCATCTCCATTGGGTTTTCCTATGCCTTCCCCAAATCCATCACGGTGTTCTTCAAAGAGATTGAGGTCATCTTCAATGCGTCCAGCAGCAAAGTCTCATGGATCTCTTCCATCATGCTGGCTGTTATGTATGCAGGAGGTAAGTGGACTGGAAGCAGCAGTACACATGCTTGTGCCTTGCAGTACAGGACGCAGCTCTCCTGCTGGGTCTGATTTGCACCTTGCTGGAGTGATGACAACAAAACTTTGCTAAAAGTTCGAATTCTCTCCATACGTGAGAGCAAAACTTCCCTTAGCRAGTTTGCTTGAAGGAGGTTGCTCAGAAAGTTCTATTTAATGCCCAGAATGCAAAAACTGGGTTAATCTGTCCTCCTCTGCAAAGCTGTAAGTAAAATCTTTCCGGGGAATTACAACTTGTGTAATTCTGCCCTTGTCCTTGTTACAGTGCGCTGCGGACGCTGTGTCTGCTTCCAGCGCCCACCCGAAGGCCAGGGGAGCTGCTGTGCCACGCATAGGACCCCCCCTCACGGGGTCTCTTTCTTTTAGATAAGACATAGATTTTTTTTTTTTTTTTAATCCAGCAAACTGGCTGTATCTAGGGATCTGTCCCCAGTTTCTGGTAAGCTCCAGTGGCTCACCTGTGCTCTGGAGTGTACTGAAACCTGGCGCTGCCTGTTCTTCCTCGCTGGTGCTGAGCAGTGCCGTAGGCAGCCTGTGCTGTTTGAGGGTGGCAGTGTGCGCTGGGAGTACAGAGACATGAGCAGAATAAAGCAAAACTATTTGAACTGAAGCAGCTCCCTTCCCCCATCCTTCAGAAACTGCTTCTTGGAGTCTTTTAATCCCCAAGCTGTGTGCTTTATGCTTGTCTTTAACTGGCGAGGAGCAGGCAGAGTGCTCCCTGCGGGGCGATGCGCTCCCGGCCCTTGCTGGTGTCTCGTACCCGCCTGCAAACGCAGCTTTGCACTGGGTTGCTCGGCTGAAAGAAACTCTTATTGGGAGCTTGCTGTTGTGTCCACTTCAGAGGCAAATCGGAGCTTGTACCGCTGCCATTCCCAGCTGGCAAACTGCCCGCGTCCTCGTTGCATTTGTGCATCGAAAGCAGCTGACGCCAGCGCCCGGCTGAGCACGAGGCTTTTCCTTTGGGGGAACAGGCTCTGCTTTGTCCTCGCTCAGCTAGCGAGGCGACCAGCACATTTCCCTGCTCCGATGTTATAACAAGCTTGTAAACCATGTAACTGCCTTAATGAGACTCAATCTGGGCCATTCCTCCTCTCCTAATAGCTCAGAGCTGGTTCCTCTGGGTGCCCTGGGGACAGCACTGCCTGGAGCTGCCTGGCAGCTGGGCTGAGAGCTCCCTCCTCCAGTCCTGGCGTTGTCCCCCCRTCCCCTTCTCTCCACGCTGACACTGTCTCTCCTCCTCTCCTTGAATTGTTGCCATCAAATCCCAGCAGCTCGCCGGTCTTGCACCACTTGCCTGTAAGCTGGTGGYGGGGATGCTGAAGGTACCCCAGGCCTGCCCAGGTGCATCCCCCGGCTGCCGGAGCATGGGAACATGCTGCTGCCCCCCTCACTCGTTCCAGGGCTCCTGCAGCCTGAGCCCAGACCCTTTCAGGGTCAGAGTTGTGCTGGAGTGGTCACAGTGTGCATCCTATTCTCCYCATCCCCCAGGGCACCTTCCTGCGGGAATCGCGAGCTTGCTTGGAGGCAAAAAAGGTAGCTCATGCTCTGGCAAAATGTCCTGGGCTGATGGTATCTTGCAGAGCTGGGGTAGCTCCAGTCCTGGGCAGGGCTGGGGGTGGTGGAGCAGCACGTCCTGCCAGCCCCACGCAGCTGCCCTGTGCAGTCACCCTCCGAGTACGTGGATGTAATGATCTCAGATGCCCCTTTCTCAGCTGCACATTAGGATTAGAGGACCCTGGTTCCATTACTTACACTTTTTTCATAGCATGAATAATCAAAATAGATCAGCTAACATTTGGTCAGAAATGCTTCATGTGAATCTAAAATAAGAGTGGGTGTGAATTCCTCTTTTTTTCTTTTAATTAAAAAAAAAAGGGGGAGGGAATTGCCACCAGGGTACACGGYGCTGCTCAGCTGGGCAGCTTCCTGCTAGCTGCCCTTGGAGCCTGCTGCTCCGGGCTGGACTTCCCGGAGGAAAGGCCGCTGCTGCCTTTAGACTCTGTCCAGGGGCATCACGTTTGCTGAGTTCAAGGTACAGGTTTTGCAAAGTGCTGAGCGCTCTGTGGGGAAGCGTGTGGGGCTTGGGGTGATGTGGCAGCCCCCGGGTGCTGCTGCTTCTCATGGGACCACGGCCATGGCCCCTTCCCAACTGCCGGTGGCATCAGGTCGGAGCTGCTGGCRTGGGCTGCTCTGGCTGGCACGGAGGCACCATGCCAGCTGCGGAGAAYGGGATGCTGCGGGGCTGGGGGCAGMAGGGCTTCTGTAACCTTCTCCGGGCTTTGTTTAAACTGGGCAAAAAGGTCAAGTAGCTTCTGAGGACCCATGAATAACATGTTGACAACCTTGCTATCTGTTAATGGCAAAACTAGGTCTGTTAATATTCAATGGATGTTCATTCAGTTTATTTAAATACATTTTTAGTGTCTGTAGAGCATGCTTTGCAGTATCTAATCACTGTTTGCTTTGGATTAAAGCTCCTGATAATGAAGCACTTAAAAGGTGGGTGTGCAGAGCAATTGGGCTTTTCCTACCACAGGGGTAGCAGTGAAAACAGAAGCACCCCTTCTCCCCGGGGCTCCCTGGGGTGGCACGGTGCTGCTCCTCCTGCGAGCCGTCGGGGAGCTTCGCCTGTGCCCATCRAAGCTGTTTCTTCACAGCTTTGTCTGGTCTCCATCAGAAACCTCTCGCTGGAGATGGGCAGTTGCCGTACGCTTGCTTTGCTGCCGAGACCCCAGCCCGTGGTGGGCAGGGCAGAGCCCCCAGCCCAGAGCAGAGCTCTGCGTGGGGCAGGTGGCTTCACCCTCTCCCAAACCCCTGTCCCTGGGGGGCGGCTGGTGCCCCGGCAGCTCCCGGCTTAGCCCACAGAAGGCAGCTTGCTCCGAGAAGTCGCAGGTTTCTGCAGCCATTAACAGCCTCTGGCGCTCGGGAGGAGCCGCAGCGCGCCGGCGCTGGCCGGGGGCTCGCTTACCCAGCTGGGATCCTGCGTGTGCTCTAACCAAATGTCACTCTTATCTCCAGCTGCCTCTGAACCTCCTGTCCTTCCCCCTTACCCCAATTCCCTCGCTGGGTGAAGTGTCACTGTGCGAAAGCTGGAAGCCTGTGGCAATGAACCTCCTGTGTGCTTGTGTGCATCTGTCTTGTCTCTCGTGCAAAGGTAACTCATCTCTGGCCATCCTTCGACTTCTTAGGTCCCATCAGCAGCATCCTGGTGAACAAATATGGCAGCCGGCCCATCATGATCGCTGGCGGCTGCCTCTCCGGGTGCGGGTTGATTGCAGCCTCTTTCTGCAACACGGTGGAGGAGCTCTACTTCTGCGTTGGGGTCGTAGGGGGTAAGTGAYGGCTCTGCCCTCACGGGGCTGCAGCGGAGGTAAGTCATCTCCTGAGGCAGCAAGAGGAGCAACTTAAACCCRGTAATTACTAAGGAATGATTATGATGAATTTGCATAAATCCTGATTCCTGTTACATATTCTGATAAGAGATGGCCCCAGTGACATAAYGTGGGGAGACCGTACTAGCTACTGTACACCGGACTAGTGCTTGGTACTGAGAATAGAGAGCATCGTTCCTGCCCCGGGTTAGGGTTGTGTCCCGCCAGACGACGTAAGGTTTGTCATGAGCCRGGGCGGTTCTCCCCTTCCAGTGCCCAAATTCCTGCGTGCGGCTTTGCTGCTGCCCTGGCGCCTCCTCCCAAGTTGGCAGCGGGGGCCAAGCGCTGCTCCTGCAGTCGGGAAGTTAATGCAGCCAAAATGGAGCTGTGAAACCCCCAGAACTGAAACCCCGCTCTCCCACTCGTCCCACCAGCCCTTCTGCCGGTGCTGCTGGCTTGGGGGGGTGGTCGAGCTCTGAGCCTCTCGTCTCTCCTCCTTCAGGCCTTGGACTCGCRTTTAACTTGAACCCAGCCTTAACCATGATCGGCAAGTACTTCTTCAAGAAGCGTCCCCTGGCTAACGGGCTGGCGATGGCGGGCAGCCCCGTGTTCCTCTCCACCCTGGCGCCCGTGAACCAGCTCTTCTTYGGCATATTTGGCTGGCGCGGCAGCTTCCTCATCCTCGGCGGTCTCTTGCTGAACTGCTGCGTCGCYGGATCCCTGATGAGGCCCATAGGCCCCAAGCCGGATCAGCTGAAGAAAGAGGCCACTAAGGAGGTGCTGCAAGAAGCTGGGAAGGCGGTGAAAAAGGACGATGGTGACACCAGCACAGACCTCATCGGCGGGAAGACCAAGAAACAGAAGAGCACGTTTTTCCAGACGATCAACAAGTTCTTGGACCTGTCCCTGTTCACGCACAGGGGCTTCCTGCTCTATCTGTCGGGCAACGTGATCATGTTCTTCGGCCTATTCACTCCCTTGGTCTTCCTCAGCAATTACGCGAAGAGCAAGAAGATTGCTAACGAGTCTGCAGCCTTCCTGCTCTCCATCCTGGCCTTYGTAGACATGGTGGCCAGACCTTCTATGGGACTGGTGGCAAACACCAAGTGGATCAGACCCAGAGTCCAGTACTTCTTTGCCATCTCTGTGATTTACAAYGGGGTGTGCCACCTCTTGGCCCCCATGTCCACCACCTATGCCGGCTTCTGCATTTATGCCGGCTTCTTCGGCTTTGCCTTCGGCTGGCTGAGCTCAGTCCTGTTTGAGACCCTGATGGACCTGGTGGGAGCGCAGCGGTTCTCCAGCGCTGTCGGCCTCGTGACGATCGTGGAGTGCTGCCCCGTGCTTCTGGGACCCCCTCTGCTAGGTAGGGTGTGCTGTGCCTGGGGAGCTCTGCCCGTCCTGCCCAGCCTCGCTGAGCGGTGGCGGGTCCCCCCGAGCTGTGGGCAGCCCTCAGCACTGGGGCRGGGGCGAGGGGGGCGAGCACCGGTGTCGGAGGGATGGCCGAGGAAGTGGGGGCTGAGCCCTGGTGCAGGGTGGGGGAGCAGGGGCCGGAGGAATAAAGGCCTGAAGCTGAGGGTGATGGACTTGGGCTGCTCGTGGCAACATCTCCACAACCTGGAGCAGTTCTGGGGGTATCTCGCTAAGCTGTCCCCTCTCTGTCCCTCAGGGAAGCTCAACGACATGTACGGTGACTACAAGTACACGTACTGGGCCTGCGGGGTCATCCTCATAATCTCTGGGATCTACCTCTTCATCGGGATGGGCATCAACTACCACCTGGTGGCAAAGGAGCAGAAGGCGGAGGAGAAGGCGAGGAACGAAGGGAAGGAGGAGGAGACCAACATYGACGAGGCTGAGAAGCAGAAAGAGGCAAACAACGACGTGGCCCCCTCGCCTCAGAAGAGCGCAGAGGATGGCGTCAAAGAGGAGGAGAGCCACATGTGAGGGACTGGTCTCAATCCCGGAGTGTCGGGGAAGCGCCGCTGCCCTGGCGCGGTGGCTGGGGCAGTGCTCCGCTGGCGCTGGGCGGCCGTGAGAAGTGTTTAAACCAGGTGTTCATTTTTAACCAGGCTCTGAACTGTCTTTCCATCTGTGTTCAACAAAGGTAACAGGGCTACACACGCAGTATCCTCGTGTGTCGGGGGGCAGGGGGGCTTTTTATAGTCTGGCTTTTTAACAGTAACACGAATGTACTAATATGTGCCTTACAGTCTTCATATCTGGCTGAATCTGGACGAGCCTTAACTCTAAACCGTGCTTTAGCTCTGTACTCTGCTCGGGGTGGGAGTGTGTGTGTATGTATGTGTGTGGTTTTGGGGAGTTTTGTTGTTAAAAAGCCATAAAAACCAGGATACTGGATTTTGTTGAAGCACAATGGGCTTCAGGGCCGGCCCCGGATGAATACTGCTTCACACGCTTCTTACCGCAGGCCCTCCGCAGAGGGGGAGATCCGGGCACGGGGCGGGGTGGTCTTTGGCTGCCGTGCCGGGTGCCTCCTGGCTCTGTAGGTTGTTTTTAGGTATGTTTTGAAAACACTTTAGCTACTGTAGTTCTTTAAAATCCCTGTTTTGTAGTTGTGCTCTCACGGGATATTCAGGTTGGAGAAGGATGTCTGCAGTTCAGGTTGGGCAGTGTCGCCCGCTCCGGGGCCGTGGCAGCCCCCGTGCGCGGCCCCTGCAGCCGAGCCCTCCGTGGGGAGGGCTGGGGTCCCCCCGCCCCCCGACTCTGCCCTGGCGCTGGGTGATGTGAAAGGGGTGCGAAGGCGGGGGCTCGGCTGGCGGTGCCGGGTCAGGGTGCCGGCCTCGGTCCCCCCGYGGGGCGGGTTTCCACCATGCACCCCTGTGCTGACCGATCCCACCCAGGGGGGTGTTGTGGGTGCCTGACCCTGGGCAGAGCGGTGGGGCGGGTGGAGGTGGTACATCCCTGAGACAGGCCTTCTGCTTTCGCTCTTCTATCTCTTAGAGAAACCTCTTTTACTTGCTTCTGTTCAACCGAGATCTTAAGGCGGGGGATGCCTAACTACTCACATCTAGGACACGTAAGGGGGAGGAAAGAATTTGTACGTATTTATTTTTTATTTTTTAGTGCTGGAAAATATCTCAACGTACGTGGAGCAGGTCAGTGGCTCTCAAGTTCTAGTAAATGTTGATCAGAGTAAGAGGCTGAGGTTTGTTGTTTTTTTTTTTTTCAAATAAACTTGTTTTTTTTACAATTTACCCATCAAATGTTGAACTTCTTTCCTAGAATCACACTTCTCTGTGCCCGATGACATGTATTTTGGGTCAGTTTTGGGGAGAGGTGAGTGGGGCTGTGGCAGAGCCTGGGTCTCCACCCACCGCTCCAGCRCCCCAGGGCTCCTGCTGAGCGGGTCCCACTGACTGTGGAAGCTGCTCCCCATCAAGATGCCCCTTCCCTGCCTCTTCTCACCTCCTCAGCTGCAAGAGGCGGCTTTGGTTGGGGTTTGGGATGGCCACAGGCAAGTCTCCCCATGCACTCTGGTTTTAGAAACATTTCTGTTCCTCTGCCTGTCTTTACAGGATGCCTGTGAAAGCCTCAGGATCCCTCTTTATTGCAAGGGGGGTGGACACACACTTAAAGATCTGTTTCATGCGTGATGGGCATACTCCCCTGCTGTCTGTCTGTCCGTCCCCACTGCCCTCCTCCATGAGCTGAGCGGGGCCACTGCTGTGCGCAGCCGAGGGGCCTCCTGCCTGCGGGCCTGGCACTGATGCCGGCAGAACCCAAACGAGGGGGGAAACCCAAATGAGGGGGGAAACCACGGTCCTCCTGCCTGAGCTGCCCTGGGGCCCCAGGAGCCCCTGGCAGGGTCAGGCCCGGCACTGCGGCTGCTCTCCTTGTGCTCCCTCGGCTGCGGGGCCACTTTGGGCTTCATTTTGGTCCGAATCTCACAGAAAGCAGGCCAGGGTCTTTTCATGCTGTAGAGTAACTTTATAAAGCTARCTAAGTATTTTGTACAAAAGGATTTTGTTGTACAGTTCTGAGCTGTGATACTGTAAAGCCAAGTAACCGTATTTTCATAAATGGCGTCTGTTGTAGCTGCAGTAATGGGTTCACGTCGCAATAAATTGACCCTGAGGCGCTGCCCCTGGCGTCCCTGTTTTTGTAGGTACAAGCTGCCAGCCCTGCTCTGCTCCCTCTGCCTGGGGGTTGGGGTTCACCGGGGCCGAGTCTCCCCTCAGGCAGGTCACTTGGCTGCTCTGGGCAGGGGGCTGTGGGGGGGGGAGGCCGCCGCGCGCTGCCCGTGTGGAGCGGAGCCTCGGACCTCTGCAGTGAGAAATCCTCAGCCCCAGCCTCCGCTCTCCCAGCGCCCGACCTCCCCGGGCAGGGGCTCTGCTGCCTGCCCCGGGCCGCGGTGCCACCGCAGCTGACCCAGGTGTTACCGTGACCGGCACTGCCTGGGAGAGGCTCGCACAGCCGGGGCAGGGTGCCAACCCCTCTTCCAAGGGGAAAAAAAGTGTTCAAATAATTTCCTGCTGCTTGGACTTGGCTGGCTGGGAACACTTCAGTAGTAAATCCGTGGTGGTTTTCTAAGGGTGCCTCCCCGCCCTGTGCCCTCTGCGCTGTGCTGCCTGGAGCTGGGCGTCAGCCCTGCCTGGGCTCCTGCCCTGTCCAGGACCTCCTGTGGGGCTGCTGCTGGGACSCACTGCTGGGGAAGTGCGGGTGAAGGAGGAAGGGGTGTGTGGGTTCAGGAGGAGAAATTTGCTCTTGCCCAGTATTACGCTGTAAAGTGACTCAGGCTAGGAGTTGTGTAAGTGCCCTGCTTGTAAGGGCAGGGCACGGGGCCCTTGCTGCATGCCGTGGCGGGGCTGGCACCGCAGCAGGGTGCAGACTCTGCCCTGCGGCAAGCCTCTCCTCCCGCGGCAGCCTGGCCGGGCAGGGGCTGTCTCTGTGCCCTGTTCCTCGCGGCTCAGCTCGCAGAAGGAGCAGGGCTATATTTAGTCAGGTTATTTCTGTGAGCGAAGGTATCTGTAGCGCTGGGAAGTACAAGAGTGGTGCTTGGCTCCAAGAGCCCCTCACTGTTATCTAGCCATAAAACAGGAGCTAAAATAAGCCATGGGACATGGTGTAACTGGTGGGAGCCCTGGCTTTTGCTGTGGTGGTGGGTGAGTGGGTGGTGGATGCTCAAACGGGCCCTTGGTGCCTTCGGGGAGGTGCCGCTCTGCGAGAGCCCGTATCACAGGGACATCCCTGCGGCCTGAACCCAGGGGGCTGCTTAACCACAGCAGGCTGGGACCTGCTGAGAGGATACCTCTGCAAAGGGGCACAGAAAGCCYGCGGAGCCATGGTGCTTCCCCACTCCCCAGGCCAAGGGGTCCCGGTGGCAGTGGGCGAGCAGYGCGGGCATTGCCGGCCAGCCCCCGCTGATTGCAGTGCTGTGGAGCCAGCCCCCCATAGTTATTGCACAGATTTCCTTCGCGCGCTCCGCCAGGCCGCCTTCCTTCCTCCTGGGGGTAGCAAAATAGAATTCTCTTCATAGCGGGCAGAATTGAGGAAATACTTGGGAGCTAATTCCCGTGCAGTTTGTTTTCCCAAACATCTGAGGTTACCGGCCAGAAATGCTCGGCAGCGACTGGGGTGGGGCTCGGGGGCTCCCAGAGGAGCGGGCGGTCGCTCCAGCCGCCGGCCAGGAACCGCTGCCAGCTGCTGACYGCCGGCGGCAGCCCTGGCCGGCTGATGGTGCGGCGGCACTGCCCGTGGGAGCTGGGGCGAGCCAGGCAGACCCAGGCTGCAGGCTGCCCTCCCTCCTTCTCTTCTCCCCTGTTTTAAGGTGTTTGGGGAATGTGGGGGGAGGTCACCGGGTGACTCCCCCTGTGGATGCAGGGGCTGGGGAGCTGCTGCCGCCTCTGCCCTGGCGTTGGGGCATCCTCCGCCCACCCACCGCCTCGCTGGGGGCTGCCCAAGTGCACCCCAGCCCCGCGGGTGCCCTGGGCCCATTTCCCCTGTCTGTGGGGCAGGAAGCTCCTGCTCTGATGCCCGTGGTGCCGCGAGGGGCCGGGGCAGGCAGGGGAGAGGGCAGTGCCGCACGCACAGATGCTCCCGGCCTCCCGAAATGGCCTAATCCTCCCCACAATGCGGCACAATCCCCTTCCCGGTGAGGGGGGAGCCCGGCCGCAGAGCTCATTCATGTGACAAGCATGAGGAGGGGATCTGGGTCCCTGCCCGGCTCCCGTTCCGCCCGGGGAGTTTATTCAGGTTTTTCGGGAGATTTGGGTTCTGCTGAGTGTGCAGCTCTGGCCAAGCGGTCGGGGCTGCTGCTCTGCAAAAACCGCTGCCGTTCCCAGCCGCCCACGAAGGCGCTGGCCCCAGGGTGCTGGGGCGAGTGCCGTGCCAGGGAAGGGAGGGCAGCTGCGGGGAAGGGTGACTGTGCCATGGCTCGGGCTGGCCGGTGGGGTGTGCAGAGCCCGGGCTTGGCTGCGGTGGGAGGCAGTGGGTGCCCACCCTGGCTGGGACAGGGGCAAGGAGAAGCGGTGGGGTGGCCGCTGCCGGCTGCCACCGTCCCGCTGCAGGCAGGTGCGTGGGAATGACCACAGCCCCGCAGCACCCACCTCTGCTCCCAGAGAGGCTTTGAGATGAACTGTGGCTGCAGAGACGCTTCCTCCAGCATCACCCAAACCCCCCAGCTTGCAGCTGAGGAGCAGGAGGAACCCACAGGAGGAACTCGTGGCCCTTGGGGAAGCCTTCCTCCTCCTCTTCCTCCTCGGGCTGCCTGCGGGACAGGGCTGGCTGCGGGCTCGTGCCCCGGCACAGGCAGAGCTCTCTGCCTGCCTGCACTCGCGCAGTGGGTTCMGCCCTGAGGTCGGCCCGGACCCCGCAGCCCTGCACGGGGCAGATGGGCAGGACCAGGCGGATGGACGTGGCCGCGGCTGTGTGYGCAGCCTTCGCTGCCTGGTCTGCACTCTGCGGGGAAAAGCAACAGCCCCTTAATGTATGAGCAAAGCAGCATTACGGGAGACAGATAATCAATTGCTACAAGATGATCATCAATTATTTTCACTGCACTTTATATTCTGTTAATGAGAGCCCTTTGCYGGTGTCATGGAGCCATTACGGGTGAGGTGAGTGATGCTCGGCTGCTGCACGGCAGTGAGAGGTGACTGCAGGGCGCAGCGCATGCCCCGGGGTGGCTCCCGCGGGGTGGATGGGCTGTGTTCACTGCAAACACTGCCAAGGACAATCTGATGCACTTTGGCCGGGCTTTTTCCCTGGGTGGACCCCAGACCTTTGCTCTGCTTGATGCAAATTGTGGCGTCCTCGTGTTACTCAGGTGCAGCCTGGAGAACAGCCCCGAGGTCCGGGGGCACGTGCTGCTGCCYGGGCAGGGACTGGGACGCTGCAGCCAGGGTGCCCACAGGGAGCTCGGGGTGGCTCCGGACCAACGAGGCAAAGGAGGTGTTTGTGCAAAAAGCTGTCTGGAGGCACACAGCGGGCAGGCTGGTCCTGTCTGCGCTGCGTGCCGTGACTGCGTGGTGGGAAGAGGCTGCACTGGCCCCATGATGGGCCCGGGCATGACCTGAGCACCCCAGGCTCTCTGCAGCCCTGGCTGACGGCCTCTGCGCTGGCAGCCGGGAGGTGCCTGCAGCCGCCGGGGCCGGTGCCTTGGCCAAACGCCCGTCTGTGCCCSGAGCCATGCCCACTGCTCTGCCCGTCCCGTGCCCTGGCGTGCGACGGGGGGAGGAGGAGATGCTTGTGGGCACCCTGGACCCTGCCGGGCCCAGCAGGAGGGAGCCGYGAGGCCGGCTTCCCCGGGTGCACAGGGACGAGCTGATTGACCCCGCTGTAAATCAGCAGAGCCTCCTGGGGCCGCAGTGCATCACCGGCTCATCCCTCTTGGGCTGTCAGCGTCTTAACAGTGGCTTTTATTGCCGTGCTGCCCCRTGACGTTTCTCTGTGGCTTGATATGAATTTAATTATTACTATTAATCATGAGAAGGGGCTGTGCTGGTGGCTTGCAGAGCCAGGCACCAAGATTTACAGCCAGGGTGGCTGGTCGCTAGTAGAATTAGGGCTGGGGCAAAGCATCGGTGACCCGTGCCGGGGATGGCTCCGGGCTCAGGTGCCTTGGGACCACCATCTGCCACAGCAAGGGTAAAGGCTTGGTCCCAGCATGGCGCAGCATCAACCCCTGCTCCTCCAGGAGCTCTGAGCCAGGCCTGCTGCTGGCCCCGCTTCCCATATGATGGATATTGAATGGTGCCAAGATGTGCCCATTTCAGGACACGGTCCTGGAGACTGGAAGAAACACKTCTTGCGCGAGAACTGGTGAAGTGTCGGTGCTACAGCGAGCAGAAACCATACCCGTGTGTGGTGGGGGTGAGGGGGTAGGGGCTGCGGTGGGTCCATCAGCCCCAGAGCGGAGGGATGGGGCCGGGGCCGGTGCCGTGCCAGGGGGGCCACTCTGGGCTCACGGAGGCACTGGGCAGCCGGTGCTCCGGGCGGGGGCCAGCCAGGCTCCCGCACCGTGCTGCAACGCTCCCGGGCAGGCAGGAGCCGGCCCAAGGAAGGGGCAAACGCGCTGCCCAAATCAGTGCAGGGCGGGGGCCCGTGTGGGGCCGCTGCGAGGCGGCAGGCAGGGGCAGCGCGCAGGCGGGAGGCCCTCGCCGCGCCATGCGCTCCGGCGCTGGATCCAGCTGCATGAGCACCCTCTCGTGGCAACCACCCCCCACGGCCCCGCTCCCCCAGCAGCGACCCCACCCCCGCCCTGCGTCCSCCCTGGGCCCCACAGCCCAGGAGCATCCCGGGGGGGCAGGCGCTGCACCCCGGGCAGCTCCAGCGTCCCTGCTGGAGCCTCTTCCCGCAGCGGGCGGCCCAGGCGGTTTCTGCCGGTGGTGGGGGCGCGGTGCCGGCAGGGCGTGGGGAGGCCGGTGCATTCGGAAGGTGCGGGTGGGAGCCGGGACGGGACCCGGGGGGCTGGGGGCTGCGGCTGGGGTGCGGGCAGGGCTGTGCCGAGTTATCCCAGCCTGCCTGCACCTGCGACTCCGGGCGTGAGAGCTGGGAATAATTGCGCTAGGAAAAGATTAACACTGAGTAAATCAAAACAGTATGATCCCGGCCACGATTAACAAAGTATTAATTAATTATGTACCCACAGAAAAAGATAGCTAATTACCTTCTATGGAAAATTAGGGGGGAAAAGACAGAAAATGAAACGTTTAAAATTAATTAGAGGCCGCATGTTGTGCATAAGAATGAGCCTGTTTTTATGAATTTAATTGTTTGCAATTACAGATCAGTGTCTCATTTTCATCTCCTCCCCGTCAGGCAGCGAGCTGCAGCCCTCCTCCAGCGGTGCTGGTCTCCCACCTCCCTCCGCCCCATCCCCTGCTGCCGGCGTGGGGCGGCCGAGCYGCGGGGGAGCAGAGCGGTGTCGTGGCAGCTCCGCGGCCGAGAGCCCGAGCGGCTCCTGCGGTGCAGGTGCTGAGCCCGAGCCCCCCGCTGACCCTTCCTGCRCTCCCCTTCCTTTGATGTCTGTCTCAGGAGCACCCGCAGCCCGCAGACAATGAAACGGTAAAGCTAACCAGGCTTTGAACTGCAATAAACCGTGTGAAAAGGGAATAAATTCTGCAGTCGAATGACTCAGTAATGAAGAGTCAAGTCCCACACTGCGGTGTGTCACATCTCTGATATCTTCATTGCTTTTATCTGCATGGAGGGAGCAGATTTAGCTGGCTTTCAACTGAGACTGCAGCAAACAGGCTGGTGATTATCCCCTTCCCAGAGACATCCCGGAGGTTAATCCCTTGATCCACCCCAGCACACCGGGGCGGGAGGGGAAGCTGCCGGCAGAGAGCTCGGTCCTGCACCGTCAGCGGGCGCTGCAGGAGCGTTGCCAGCCGTCCCCAGCTGCGGGTGCCAGCTCTGCCCGGCACGTACGTGCAGCCTGGCACCGGTGCCCGTTGCAGGGCGGCAGGGCAGCGGGGTGGCCAGAGCACCCAGGGAGCACCCAGAAGGGTTTGGAGCTGTTTGCCAGTGGGAGCCCGGGCAGAGCCGAGGGCAGAGCCGAGGGCAGCGCCGGGCTCCCTGCGAGGCCGGGGGGGTCCCTTGCGGGGCTGTACAGGACATCGCAGCTGGTGAGGGGGCTTCGGGCTGGCGCCGGGGCCRGGGCAGSGACAGGGAGCAGAGCAGTGAGGGACTAATACGTTAGTAATGTTTTAAAATAAAACACTTTTGGTCTCATCCAGAACAACTTCTGCTACTACATCAGGTCAGCCCCAAACTTAGGAAATGGCTGAGAAGCCAGTCAGGGCACCAYGTCCCGGCATGAACCCCGGCCTGGCGCCGGGCACTGTCCCAAACCACTTCTATCCCTCTGCAAAGCTGAAGGGGGAAAAGCCACATCTGGCCGCAGTCCCAGCCCCAGCAGAGACGCTCAGGCAGCCCCAGCTCTGAGCCCAACCGCCATGTGCAGACACATTTACAGTGCATCAGCCCCTTCAAAGTGCGTCCTCACCGAACGCGAGCTCCGTGGCTCTGAAACCAGCAGCTCTGAACAGTCTGTGCTGGCCAGATAGCACGCAGGAGCTAAGGGAGCGGTTGAAAATGTCTATAAAATAATTTAGGAGCTTCTCTTCCAAGTTTCTTCCTGCACAACGGGAACGAACAGTAAAATGGCATGACCTGCTCAGCAGCAGCTGGGACCCAGAGCTGGTCCCAGCCCGCGCGGGTGGGAACGGTGCCCGGCCGGCACACGGGGTCCCTGTCGGCACTGCCTGCCGCTCGGGGCAGCTGGGACCACTCGGCTTCGCCGTCAGGACGAGGTGCAGATCAGCGGACACGTTTCCCAGGCCTCAGCCTTGGCCGTTGCTGCTTTCGAAGGAGCGGTGCTGCCTTTGACCCCTTCCYTGCGGCAGTGCTGCGCCTGCGCTGTCCTGCACCGGGCACTGCCGCAGGGCCCCGTCCCTCGGGGGCAGGGGCAGGTACCGGGGCAGCCGCCATTGCTCTGTGACGCATCTTGGGTCAAAGCCGGTAAGATCTCCCATTAGTTGAAACTATAGTTTTGTCTTGTCCTAAAAACGAGACCTTACCAGGTTTGACTTTAAGTATGTAATGAATAGCATACAAGTCAGAGCAAACCTAATTATCAAATACAGTTGTGCTAATAACTGCTTTTGAGACCGTATGGGGATCTAACACACGCCAAATAAAAGGCAAAGCAAGCCATTGTCTTGAAATGTCTGGTTCTTGCTCAGCCAAATACTATGAAATCACTATGTTTAATTACGGGATATCACCCTGGAATACAGCTTACTAATTATTTGTAATGATTTCTGAATGCACATTATCATCTCCTGGACAGGGCACTGACAGTCACCGCGGGCAGCTGCGGCCCATAGTGCTTTCCTGGGGCAGGGCACCGTTTCTCCCAGGAGTTAATGCTGCCTCATTTTATGATCCAGCAGGCTCAGAGGTCCCTGTTCTGCAAGGACACCCCCATGGCAGGAACGGCTTTTGCTTCCTTTTCTCCCTGTGATACGTCGGGGCGCTGGCCGTGCACCCACAGCTTCCCCGAGCGCAGCCCGGAGGGTACAGCGGGGCGAAGGGCCCCGTTCCCCCGTCCCCGGGGCCGGGGGAAGCAGTGGGACGGGGTAAGCGGGACGGGGTATCGCAGGCAGCTGCGGCAGGCCTGTCCCCTCTGGGCACAGGCGCCAGGRGCTGAAGAGCCGCTGGTTCGTGGGAAGCGTGTGCTTTTGCATTTATGAGGCAGCCGCGCGGGAGAACAGCGGCAGTTTTGGGGGAGCAGCCGTGCACCCCATCTACCAGCCTGCAGATGTTCCTGCCGCGGTCGTGGGTGCGTGGGGCAGGTGCAGAGCCCATCGTGGCCATCACCCCTTCTCGATGCTCGACCTACTGCCCTGCATTTCTTTTCCCTTGCAGACCCGTAAGCCCCTTGTCACCGGAGCATCTCCTGCCCGTCGTTCCGCACCCCGGGAAGCCTGGTTAGTGCTGATTATCCGGGGAGTCCCAGGAYGGTGCTTGGGGCTGATTGCCCCCCGACGGGCAGGGCACTGCGCGGGTGGGCAGAGGAGCATCTTCACAACATGGGGGTAAGAGGTAATGGTAACAAGGGCACAAGACCCCCAGAAGTTGTTCCCTGATGACATCGCCACATTAATGGCAAAGTGAACAGTCCCTGCATTGGCCACCTGCTTTTCAGCTCGGTGGGGGAAAGGAAGAGGTCTCATTTGCTGTGCTGACTGTTCAGGCGGGTGCTGGCKGGAGCCAGGGGCCAGGCAGGGTCCGGCCGGGGGGGGCACGTGGATGCTCAGCCCCTGCCTCGGTCCCTTCATCCCCACTTTCCTTTAACTCTTCTCTCGGCCTCTGCTTTTCCCTGGGGGGCCTGGGCAGGGGCAGCCCCCGGCAGCAGGGGCCAGGCCAAGGCGACCCCCACTCCTCTTCCTYGCCGCGGCCCTTGGCAGCCGAGTCGCGAGAGAGCACTGCGCGGCTGGGGGGATGCTGCTGCGGGGCTGACGGCCTCGAGTGCCCTAGACCCGGGTACCACCAAGTGCCTGGCGCTGAACAACAGCTCCGGTGGGTTCCCTGGGGGGGCGAGCGGCAGGACGGGCTGGGGMAGCCCCTGGAGTGAGGGCTGGGGCCAGCGATGCTGGGCGGTCGCTGGTCACATACTGTCGCAAGCAGCCACGAGTCACCAGGTCTTCAAAAAGAGGGTGTGTTCTATGGTGAAGGTAAAACACTTGCCTGCTGGAACACACTCCTCATTGCAGTCCTCTGGCTAATTTGTTGTTGTTAGAGGTAATGGACAGCTTTTCTTTAACCATGAAATTTAAAAAAAACCCMAAAAAAACAGAAAGCAGGAAAAATAAGTACCAGCACTCTCAGCATGTCTCCATGGAAGTAGAGCAAGTAGGATTAATGCACAGCATGGTCGAATAAAGAAGTGCTGCTTTCAATTACTTAAGAGGGACAAGAAAGGAGGAATGAAAGTAAAGCGTGGGAGGGGAGGGGAATGAAACCCCACTGGGACGGAAAGCAGAGGAGCTGAGAGCAAGGGCTCCTCTGAGCATCATTGAAGTGACCTTCACCTGCGGAGCGGAGGGGAAAACCCACGGCACTCAACACTGCTGTTTCTGCACCTTTCCTCGGGAGCCCGGGGCGAGCACCCTGTGCCCCAGGACGGGGATGGCTGCCCTGCGCCTGGCCCTGATGCTGGTGAGAATTAAAACTTCACCAAGGCAAGAAATCCAGCTGCTGCCACGTGAGGACCTGAGCACRCAGCTCGCATCGCTTGGCACATGCAGGGTTACCTAATTTATAGGATTTATGACCTCCAGTGCTTCCCATGTTTTCTCTACCCTCTCCTATTAATCAATAACCCATTATCATAACCCTTAGGAAATGATTTATAGATTGTATCTTCAGTTTCCATCTTGGAAACAGTACTTGTCTGCATCGCAACTTGCTCTAGAGCCTCTGGGCCGTGAGGATGAATAGCCATAGTGTGTGGCTCGGAGGGGAAGGGACGGCATGGCCGCCTGCCCGGCAATGAAGACATCCTGCGCCCCGGTGTCCCTGCTCAGGGCCCTGCCACGGCCCCCCCACTCCTGCCTACACCAGCGTGGTGGGGAATGGTCTGGGCTGGAGAGCGGGCAGGAGCAGGAGGCAAAGCTCCAGTAGCCCAAGTACCGGCAGCCACCAGGCTACTGGTCTGTACAAAGGCATTTTCCTGGCACTGTGGCCACCGCCGGCGCTGAGAGCCCAGCGTGAGCTTGCCGCGCCATCGGTTGCAGAGCGTGTTATCTCCAGAATGAATATGCAATYGGCCAGAGGCATGGATTATTATAGCAAAATTATGCAACTAAGTAGGTTGTTAACAAGTTGATTTAAAATTCATAAATGAGGGGGGAAAAGATAACAGGGCAGAGAACGGCAGGCTCAAATTAATTTAAACTGTTTGATGAGGAATCAGCGATGTATAGAATGAAATAGGGAGGAGGATTAAAGGGAGTTCATATTTAAAATCAATTTGAAAGGGTGCCAGAAACCGCTCCATTCAGACTTGGTCATTGTGAGACCTCATCACTTCTTTCATTAGTTCCAAACTCTTTGGCTGTAATTACCGGGTCCCAGGCGGGCTGGCGGCTGACCTCCGCCCACTATCTGCAGAAGGCGCTCACGTAAAACTGCTTTCCTGCCCCCCCTTGATTTGCTGAGGACCACAACRGCCTGGATCCCGCACCCGGGGAAGTGGTAAGGCGCAGTCGTGTCTGAAGAGCACCCAGCTGGCGTGTACGAGGGCGAGAGGCTCGTGGGGAAGAAAGGAGGAGGATGGAGAAGAAAGAGCAGCCGAAGGCGATGGAGAGACAACTCCAGGTGATGGTTTTGTGGCGCGGCGGCGTGGCTGCTGCAGGAAACAGCGGAGGAAAGAAAACGCAGCTGCATTGCTTATGCCTGCAAGTTCTCTACCGTCATCACACGCGCTTTCATGATAGATTTACATAATTAAGGCTTAGAATAACAGGCTAAGGAGCATACCCAGGGACGCCTGTCCTGGCTCAGGACATAAGCAAAGCAGGGTGGAGAAAGCTGCCATCTCCTGTCTTCTGTCTAGTCCTTACTGAGAAAGAATCTTTTGCATTTTTTAAAAATTATTTGCTAAATCAACATCACTTTCATTTGTTTCATTTGTTGATTTGCTAAATCAACATCACTGTCATCCGCACACGTGTCCATGTTTGGGAGCATGAGGCTGGCCGTCACACACCATCCAGCCTCGGTGTGTCTGCGGCCACTGTTCAAATGCCAGTCAGGTGAACTGCATGGGAGTAATTTTTAAATAATAGGAAAAATTGTAAGGAAATGGTGTCAGTATTTAAATTTAATTGGCTTATGTGGGGCTCAAATTCCCAAAGTAGCCATTTTTTAGTAACAGCAGCATTTTTATGGGCTTAAATGTGAGACCAAAGAACTGTTACGTATTTTAGGCAATCAACAGACTACTATACTTTTTCCAAAGTTAATTTGAAATGTAAATCCATATAGTTGTTCGTTATGCACTAATCCAACTGTATGAGCATAAAGCTCCCTGCACCATAGGTTCGCTTAATCTATTACAACACTTTCATTTTAAGCCTTGCAGGGGCAGTGACTCGTCCTGTTCCTCTGCCAGGCCAGGTCGGAGGAAGGGGCTCTGCCCTCACGCCAGCGCTGGAGCGGAGGGATGCGGCGGCYGGCGGGATGCTGCATGCGCCTCTGCCACATCCCGCACAAGAGGCACCGCGCGATGTGCYGCAGGGACAGCACCTGTGATCGCGGCCCCGTCTCAAACAAAGACCTGCTCCCAAACCCGTTCCAAACAGGGAGGCATAAATAGAACCCAATTAAAAATATTCCAGCTTTGTTTTCACTCCCGGTGACTTGTCAGTTTAGCAAACAGTGGCGATATAACCATTAATCATCTGGGCTCAATTTGTGCCAGCTGACTCATTTACCCCCCCGAGCAGGCCAGCCTGCAATACTTTCATTGTGTGTTTAACTTTACAAATAATTTATCAAACACAACACCCAATTAAATTGCCCTTCTGTATCCATTAGCCATCATATTGATCTTCTTTTTGCTACCTTTACCGCTAGCTGTGGGCCTCGGGTTTGTTTAATATCATAAATATTACTGCATCTTTCCCTGAAATCCTGCGGATGAGCCTGAGCCCGCACTGAGCATCGTCCGGGTTTGCTCCGCACCGGCTGTCCCAGCTGTGAAGGCTGTTCCCCTCCCCGTCCTTCCCCGGGCTGAAATCGCAGCTGCTCYGACGGTTCTGCTGCCAAAAGGGCAAGAGGACGTGCAGAAATGAAGATGTGTCAGCAGTCACATCCAAACCYCTCCACTGCAGAGAGCCGGAGCAGCGGGAGGTGGAGGCTCGTGGTCGCTGCCAGCGCCGGGGACGAGGGTGCGGGTGCCCGGACACGCCGGGACGTGCTCACAGCTGGACTTTGTGGTCGTGGCTGTCCAGTGCCTGTACAGTGACGTGGGATCTCAAAACATTTCCAAATATTTCCAAGCTTCAGAAATGCTGGAGAGCATAGGTTTATCTTAGTGCAGGGTTAAATGGCAAAAATGGGAATTAAGTGACTTGCCCTAGGCTACATAACACTTTAAGGGGAGGCTTGAGATTAGAAGCCGGGTGTCCTCAGTCCCTTTCCCCTGCCCTGACCACCAGATCAGGCACCTTCTTTAGTCTTTCTTTGTAGCTGTGAATCTCAGTTTAATTAGCTTTATCTCTTTTCCTGCACCTCAGAGACTGATCTCTTGCCGTACTCCTGGGCTGTGCCCTTTGCAAAGACCATCCTCTTCAGCCCCACGACAGGCAGGCAATAAATGAATGTACCCTTTGGGCTAAGGAATATTCTTCCTAATTCACTGACACTCTAAAGCATTTTGTCTCTATTCCCTGCAGAAACCTTCCGAGTAGGAAGAGTTTCCATCAAAGCGGGGAAGTTTGTAATCCTGTGCAATTTCATGGCTACTTGGAAATAACACATTAAGGGAAAAATCCCATACTGTGCCAAACTATTTGGGAGTGCTGGGTCAATAGCAGAGATAATTAGATACTAACAGAGTTATTCCACACCGTCCTCTGAATTGTATTACAGAAATGCTCTGCATCAAAACTAGGTGGAAAAATGCTGCTTAGTCTTTTTCATATCCACAAAGCCACAAACTGACTTTATTCGCTCCTGTCCTCACCGTTCAGCTTCTCTACCTGTTGTTGGAACCTGGGATGTTGGATGGCCACTCGCATGAGGGATGTCCTGAACACCCTCTGGTCCTGCCCACACCGCGGGAGCACGTGGGTCTCCGTGGGTCCAGCGCCATGCTCAGCCCACAGGAGACACCGCCTGACATTGGGGGGGACCCCGGGGTGGGCTGGACCAGGGCATCTCCTGCCCAGTCTGCAGCCAGGAGTGCTATCAGGGCTCATGCAGAAGAGTCTGTGGCATCTAAATTAATCACTTTATTTATTTACTTAATTAAATTGGAGTGGTGCCATCACAGAGGCAGCAGAAAGTGGAATGAAAGTCATGAATAAAAGAGGGAAGTGTAAACTTGGGCAGTGCTCCTGCGGGTGGGCAGGGTGTCGGGGGGCTGCAGGGCAGCCCGGGGCCCCGGGGCAGCCAGAGACTGCCTCTGCCAAACCCTCTGCCAGACCCCTCTGCCAAAGGGACAAGGGACTCTCCGTGGGCAGGCAGGGGCCATCAGGAAGGCTCCTAATCTCCAGGAGTGACAACTTAGGCACTACCCCCAAATCTCATGTCCCATCCAGAGCCTCTCTGGTGCCAGCACGTGCCTCCGCCTCTGCACAGCCCCGCCAGCCGCCCACCCCGACGGCCCTYGCCCGGCACCCTCGGGGGAGGATTAGCCCAGGGCAGTGGAGTGGAAACTCCTCTGACAGCAGCTCTCCCTCAGCCCACTCTTTTCTTATGGCCTGCTGAGCGGAATGAAAAATAACCCACGCACATCCCTATTATYTCCACATTAATATTTCCTAATTTAAAATGCAACAGCACATTAATCTAATGAAAGCATTTAAACCTTCTTCCCTGCCTCGGCCCTCCAGCAGCTTTGGCACACGCTGGGTTATCRCCGCGTCTCCCTTGTCCCGCGGAGCATCCCCGGCCCCGCAGCGTGGCTGGCAGGCACCGCACCCCYGGCTGCCGCGGGCACGGGGCGAGGCGGGGGCCGGGAGGCTTCTGCGGGTACCACGGAGCGTTTCTCACCCCCTCCCTGTGCCCCGTCCGGCGAGCGGAGGCGAGGTAGGATCCTGCTCGAGCCCCCCGTCCCCAAGGCTGCCGGACCACCGGTTTTTGCCACGTTTCCTCTCCAGATCAGGGCTACAGCCCTGCAGGGAGAGGGGGTCCGGTCRCGTGGGTGCCTGTCTGCAGGCGAAGACGCACACCTGAAGCCTGAGAAGGAAAGAAAGGTCAAGAAGCTGCTCATACTGACACGGCACGGCACGGCGTGATTTGGCAGCGCATGAGGGGATGGTTTGTGGTGGAAGCGGCAGAAATTGCAGACTCCAGGGAACATTTGTGGGCCAAAGCGACACTGGGCTCAGGAGAGAGCTCCCGCTTCAGTGCCGGGGAGCAGGGCAGCTCCGCCCCGGCTTTGCATTCCCGGCACATCCCTGGCTAACGGATAACTGCGGCAGTACTATAATTCCATAATCACTTGCAGAGAGACTGGTTCCTGCCTTCTCATTTAAAATGYCACAGATTGTGTTTGCTCTTTTATGCTTTGTACTTTCAATGAACTTCTTCTTCCCAGGACCCATTAGCTGGTTTAAAACTTTATAACAATCATTAGGGAGTTGTTCATTGCTAATTGTGCAGTCAGGAATATGCCTGCCAACATCCACCGCCGCCTCCCTCCTCCTCCCCTGCTCATTAAGGCGCGTCGCTTCTGCCCTGACGCCCGAGCTGCCCGGAGCGGGCAGGCACCGAGGCAGGGCAGGCAGGGACGGCGCTGCGTGCTGCCYGCTGGGCCATGCGGCCATGCGCTCCCCCTCTATTGATAGATGCTTATCAGCAGTTAATGCACAGCTCCCAGCCTGCTCCTGGGGAGTAAAAATCAATGCCTTCGGTAGGTGCCCAGGTATCCTGTCCGGGTACCCCCAGCACACAGAGCTCGTGASGACAGTGTGTTCCACCACCCTGGGGCTGCCTTCTGCAGCCTGCCACCTACAAAGGCTTTACAAAGGAGGGAAAGGCTCCTTTTTGTGGTAGTGGGGGGAAGTGGATGCTATGGCTGCTCCTCAGCCCAGCCGGTCCCTACAAGCCACGTGTGGGCTCTGGCCAGGGCACAGCACTGCAGCAGAGATGCTGTGCAGAAGGTRGCCTGACCGGCGGGATCAGCCCATCCCGACCCAAAACCTTGCTGGTGTTGGGGCAGAGAGAAGGTGGTTTCCAGAGATTTTGGCTTCCCCTACGGCATGCACTGAAATGCTTTCTGAAGGGCTGAAAAAGAGACGTTTCAAAAATGAAAGCTACTTTTTACAATTGAAAGTATAAGCTGAATCCATAATGACTGCAGGGGGATAACATGTTTAATCCTCCCAAGCAAGAGGGAAGATCCCTGCTAATCCACGCTTAGCCCCAGGAGGAGCAGGCAGGAGGGGTGCAGGGGGCGTTTCGGAGAGCAGAAAAGGCACAGAGAGCTCCTGCCCCTGAAAGGGGGTTAAGGCACCCTGAAGTGCCGAGGCCGAGCATCGCACCCAGCCGAGGGCTGGGCGGGTAAGGGCTGGGTGCAGGGCGCGAGCCAGGACCACGTGTGCTAGAGGGGCTGCAGATGCACCCCGGGCACGCCGGTCAATAGTGACTTGAGATGCCATGGCTTGGGGTGTATTTTCTCTCTTTGCCACCCTCCTGAGTCCTGCTTCCCCCTGCTCTTCGCTCCCCAACTCGTTTGTCCTCGGGAAAGCTCATTGCACCAAAACCAGCTCTTGTTTGCAAGCAAAACAAAAACCCTTCATTAGCTGGATACTTTTCCACTGCTGCTGTAACCAAATGCCAAGTTAAATAAGTTATATGAACAGTATTTGATTTGGTGACAAGCTGGAGGAGACCTCCAGTGCCCCGAGGATTAATGTCTAATCCTTGTCCTGTACGTGGAGCAGGCGAAGAGTGCAGCAGTCAATAACACGCTCAATTTTGTTGCTCAGGCCCAGCCTTATTCACCAGTAATTAGACTGGGAAATGATGAAGTGTGGGGCTGGTGGCATTTGCATGCTGGCTAGCTAGTGCTAATCAGAAAGGAGAAAATACACTTCTTTTAATTGGTTTACACAATCAGATCTGATGAGAGGAAGAATATTCTTCCTACTGAACAGCGATCTGCTCTTGCTTGAGCGAAGGTTTTGTGCCCCACAACCTCACTTTGTGCCATATACCCTTTTAGCAGACTTATTTTCCCACCTTAAAGCCAATTAACTTCCTCTGTGTTCAAACACATCTTGGGTCCTCTTCTGCGTGCTTTCCAGTCAATAGCTCAGGCTCTYTTTCACCAGGGGACGGCAAAGATTTCAGAAGTCACTGACATTTCAAGGCTTGCACTGATGTGACCGTATTCATCCACAAAGCGAGGACATGAGACACTTTCGACGTAGTCGCAGGGGGAATTCTGACAAAGTAGCAATTTTTTCCCCCGTTTATCCTCACACAGCCCACACTGCGGAAGGGAATTAGTCTCTCCCGCCGCGTGCCTCCTCGCGCTCCCCCCRGCACTGCCCTGCTCCGCTGCCCGCGCACGCCCGGAGCCCGCTGGGGCCGTGGCAGAGCCTGCAGAGGCGCGGGCTGGGTTGTGCATTGCCGCCGGCAGCACCGGCGGAGGCTGGGATCGCTCCTCGGAGCCGGGCTGCCGTCAGCACTTGTTCAGCTGCGAGTTCCTTAGAAATGCCAGCCTGGGAGTTCCTGCTTCACCGTGCAAACCCAATCAATCCGGCTTGTCAAGATGACTGAAGGAGTTAAAGCGATGAAGGTCAAGTCATCCCTGAGATCCTGAGCAGTGTTGCTTATTCCACTGCCTGTGTCTTTCTCTTTAACCTGCCACAGCCCTGCCCAGGTCCGGTTCTGTTCTCAGTGGTATTCACCGATTCCTTGTTGCATCCCTGAGGTGTGCGCATCGGGGTCTGACCGTGCCACCAGCCGTGGGGACGGCAGCAGAACAAGCAGGAGTGTTCTCAGCCCCGCTGACGCTTGCTCAGGCCAGAGCCTGAAGGACAAGGACAGGAGATTCCCACCTCCTGGTGCAGACCCTTTGCAGCGCAGATGTTATTTTCCCGAAGCTTATGTACATTTGATGCAACCATTTTTGAGACCCGTGAAACACAGGCCTGCACCCACACATTAAACATCACCCGGAGCAGAAGGGTTTTCCATGTCGTTATTCCCCTGGGTGCTGCTGGAAAGGGCAGTGTAGGAGCAGCACAGTGTCCTTTACTGGGTAATGGTCTTTTTGCCTGTTTTATAATGCAAAACAACTGAATATTCTTGTCTTGTCGGTATCTTCTTGAAAATATGTAGTGCTGTTCTTGTTTGCCATGATACTGTTCTCCTAAACCACCATTGCATGATGCTGCCACTGCATGTCACTGTTAAGACAGTGACAAAAAAGACTAGTGAGGTTTAGCACGGCTGGGGGGAGCGGACCCAGTGCCCCCCCGCAGGAGCTGCCCCCGCTCCCTGCCCTCCCCGTACCGCAGGCAGCTCCCCCCTSACAGGCTGATGGTGGACGCGGGACGGGGGCTGTGGCTGGCGGCTCTTCACGGGCGCCCGGGAGTTCCTACAGGCCGCGGACTCCGCGGGTTGGGTGAGGTGCGTTGTGCAGCAGAGCCACGGGAAAGGGAACAGCAGAGCCCAGAAGTCCCAGTCTCTGGCCTTGAGAGTTACAACATAGCGAAGACACCATTTACGTACAGCTTGCATCCTTGCAGAACGAAAAGCCATTATCCTTGCTGAAACCTTCAGGTCTCAAACCATTTCGGATGTAATTCAGTTTCTTAATGCAAAAGAGAAATGCTTTCCAGGTCCACAGGGCCGGTGGCAGTGATGCCTCCTCTTGCTGCGTGAGTTAAAAGCCGTGTTCGGAGAGCAGGTTGGCGAAGGGGAAGGAAGTGATGGCAAAGCAAAGGGGCGCGGTGCTACCACCATTCCAAAAGCATCACAGCTCCAGAGGCTTTAAATATTTATAATTATTTTTCTCATCTCTTGAATTATTAAACACTGGGCATGTGGTTTACTCTACAGTGAACATGAGCAACTGAACTGTATTTTTTCTGAATGAACTCGGTGCTGATAAGGATTGCCAGAGATGCTCTCTGCACAGCTTGTGCGCATCTCAGCAGGTCTGATCCGTGTCAGAGCTATTAGACCACCAGCAGCGTGTGGCCCTGCGGATGCCAGAGCTTTTTCTTCAGTTCCTGGGGCTTAGTTCCAGCYGTGATTAGCACAACCCAAGCAGTGCATTCAGACACACACAGCCGACACCATGGGCGCCTCGTTCGCCCAGCACAATGCTCTCTCGAGCAGGCTGCTGCCTGGGGAAGGGCTCACTTCACTTAACTCCCTCCTCGGGCTGAAGTCTGACCAAGAGCCCGCTCAACTGCAACGTGCATGCAGGCTGCTCTGCGTGTACGGGTTAGTCTAAGGCCAGACATTAACTGAAGGGGATGGGACCATGYAGAAAGGACCCAAGGCAAGGAAGGGACTGGGAAATGCCTCACGTAGCCCAGCCTGAGGATTTGTATGCAGACCAGGATGCACAACCCTGCTTAGAAACTGATTTGCAGCCCTGCTGTGATGGAGAAGGCAAGGTGGAGGCAAGCAATAAGGCAGACGGTGTAAAGGGCAACTTAGCTGCAAACTGCCCTCTGTATTTTTAGTTTGCCTTGTATCAGGAGGCTGCAGTCCGTCACACAAACAGCAGTCCTTGCTAAGCCCTGCTTGCTCGAGCAGGCAGGACCGTTTTGGGGTGCTCGGGCTGGCAGCAGTTTCAAGGACCAGGTGGAGGCTGCAAAAGCCACCGAAGGAGCCTGCTGCGCAGGTCCGAGCTGCCCGAGGAGGCAGGTACAGGACTGGCTGTGCCCAGAGCAGGAGGCTGTCGATAAGGCAACACGCAGCGGTGCAGAAAGAGCTGAACTGACAGTCCTGAGCGAATCACCGCTTGCCATTCCCCTCCACGCTTCAAGGCTTATCCACAGACAAATGGGGAATATTCTCTTCTGAATTCAGCTGCCATTAGAAAGGGCTCAGCAGCCTCTCTTGGGTGCCGCAGATAAGGAAACAACACGTCCTACGCACAGCGCCGGTGGCAGGAAGACAGCTCAGCGCCACGTGCCAAAATAAGGCCGTGCCAGCGGTGGACGGGCGCTGCYGGGACAGCTCGGGCTGGGGGAGCGAGCACGGACTCGGGGTGGGGAGGGGGGACCAGCCTGCCGGGCACCGGTGGTGATGGGCGAGCCCTGCCTCGCACTGCTGCGCCCACGTGCCGGGGCTTCACAGGGCAACCGCAGGAGGGAGGGAACCACGGGGGGTTTGCAGGAGGTGCTGGGGGGCTGCAGCCCRGGTTTTGCAAAGGCGTCCGGCTGGAAAAGCCTGTGCCTCCTGGCGAGCCCTGGCCGGGGTCTCCCTCACGCGCCCCTCCATCGGCCCCCCGCTCCCCTGCCCGCTCCAGCCACTGCCATCTCTGGTGCTTCTCCCTTTCACCATCACCTGCCTCGCATGAAGAAACCGTCCAAAAGGGCACAAGTCCCGGTTGTCCCGGAGCAGAGTTTAGCTCAGGATATTCTTCCCCTCCCTCCTGTGCTGGGGAGCTGAAAGGTGGAATGAATTTGATATAAATGGCAAGGACCCAGAGTCAATTTGTTYTAATCTGCTAATATTGCAAAGGCTGAAATGTATGATTATTTTTGCATATATTACTTTGAAATGCAAATTCTAAYGACAGCTTAGATATCTGCATGTCTCTCAGGGTTAAAGGACAAAGGGTAGGTAGAAAAAAATCTATTTCCCTATAACGCTTTGTACTATCAGGCAGCATTTAGCCCTTGTTTCTTCTACTTGGCTGTTTTTCATAAATCCCCTAGCCCACCAGGACCAGGAGCAAGAACTCTGTTGTACTGTGCGAGCTCTGGCAAGAGCATAGAGCACCGAGCAGCGGCTGGTTCTCACTTCAGCCCTTCGGGGTTCACAGCGGATGCTGAGCACTGCCGTACTGGGCAATTTCCAGACTTTGCCTGTTTGTTGCAGGGAATTCCCCCTTCCCTCTCCCCCTTCCCTCCAGTTACCAGGATTACCTTAAGCAGTTGGTATTCTTTCGTTGTTAATGATGCTTAAACCCAGATGGATTTACAGGCACTCCCAGCTCTCCGTCCTGGGCACACGCTCCTCTCCCATCACACAACTTCGCAGACACGAGCGTTGGCGATGCCCAGAATGGTGTTAATTATACAAGGGTACGTTGGCAATAATGAGCAGTGTACGTTCGGTCCTCCCACCCCCCCGCGTGTGAATGTGATCAATAAGCAATCCAGTCATTAGAAATAAAGCTACTCCTATTATCTGCTGATCAATAACTCATTAGTCTTGGACATACCTACTCACAGCACCTCTGTACGGAGGGGCGCTTACAGCAGGCCGGCCAAGGGCAGGGCAGGGGCTGCAGCCCCACGTCAGACCCCCCCGGCGCTGCAAAGCACCCGTCTGCCCGGGGCACGGGCAGCTCTCGCCGACGCTCGCTTTGCACCAGCCAGGACACGACCCCCCCATGCCACTGCTCTGCTTCCACAGGATAATCTCTTTGCAGAGCCAAGGGCAATCGCATCTCGTCCCTTAAAGGGCTTCACTACGCAGCACCTCACCACCACACACAAGTGCGAACACAGCCTTGACTCCGCTTATTTCATCCCCCGCTACGTCTGCAAGTGGGCAGAAATGTCTCGCGGGAGGACACTGCTGGGCAATAGTTGTTCAGTTCTCGCTCGCTCTCTTTCCCCGCCGGCAGCACACACGTYCCTGCCAGCACAGCAAACGCCTCACGCTGGTGCTGGCTGCTAAACTGGGCTGCTACAGGCCAGTCGCAGGGGCCCTCCGGCGGGTTTGCCCAATCTGCCGGCACAGGCAGTGCCTCTCGAAGACTGGGGATTTGGGGACAGCGGCCAGGGACCCAGGGCTTGCAGGAGCACGGCCACCGGCAGCCCCACCGTGCCAGCGTTTATCTCCGTGGCGCTTTCACCTGCCCCACCGGTGAGCCTTTGGTGCCTGAGGACTGCAGGATGTTTCTTCAGTCTGGGCCCGTATCTGTTATTAATATGCAATTGTAAACAGCTTTTTATTATTGCACACCTCCAACCTCTCCGTCCCCCATGCCCTCCCTCTGCTGCTCCCCACAGCCTCTGACTGGAAATGTTGACAGTAACAAATGGCTGGCAAAGCAATTATACACATTAAGCTGAAAAGTATGAAGCTGAGGTCAAAACTATTTTCTTTCTATAATTACAYGGAGAGTAAATTCGTTTTGCCAGGAATAAAAGCGACACGGAAGGTCACGGCGAGCAGAAGGGAGCCGGGCGGCCAGGCTGCCCCGCTGGCAGCTCCATCACGACCTGCCCCCGCAGCCGTCGCCCCTCCCCGCGCCCCCAGCGAAGGCATTCAGCTGGTGCGTGTTGCCTGAGCCCTGCAGGCGCGGGCCCTGAGCCCCCGCCACGCTGGTGTCATGGCATCTCCCCGGCTCAGAGAGGAGCAGCCCACCCTGCCGCAGGGTGCCGGCACCGCGCGGTCTGGCCGGGACCCTGCCAGGCTCCAGGAACAGCTCCGGGGCCGGTGCCCGCATCCCGCGGTGCCCGTCCCCGCTGCCCTGAGCTCCGTGCTGGGGCAGCCCCAGCTCCGGCTGTCGGGTCCTGCTCGTGCCCGGGGGGTGGGGGGTGGGGGAGTGGTGCAGAAAGCCCAAACGTTGGCAGTCCTGCTTTGCAAGAGCTTTTTGCTCCATTTATGGTTCTCTCTTCGCTTTCAAGCCACTTCCTATCTTCTTGAGTGAACAGCTGAGCTGGCTGTCCCACTTGTTTGAACATGAGCCAGCCCTGAAACAAGGCTGTTCAGTCTGAAATAAGGTTTATTAAACTGTAATAGGGTTTGTTACTCTGCTAATGCACCATATTAAAAAAGCTATGAAAATCAACTGCTAGGTATAATGACCTGCTCATTCCCCAGCTGAAGTGTCTTGGCCGCATTATAACTGACTTTATTCTCAGCAGAGGAGGAAAGAAGACCTTCATCCTGCAGAGCCAGGTTGTCCCCACCCTGCCTCATGCCCCGCTCCCACCTCCAGGCCCCACGTGTGGCCAGTGCTGGGGGGTGACTCCGGATTGTCACCCACGGTTGCTGGGAGGGATGGGCTGGGGAGCGGAGGTGGCCAGACCGGAGACTGTCACCAGAGGAGCTTCTCTTATGTGTTATATCCATTGCAGAAAATGCCGGTGGTGATGGCATCAGGGGTGAACTTGAGCTTCCAGGACCTGAACAGATTCAATTTTTCCTGGGTATTAACAGTCTCCTGGGGAAAAGTGTGTAATTGGCTTCTTCAGTGCCTTGCAGCACTGGGTTGCCTTTCCCCAGATCCCAGTTGCAAAAGCCAGCGCTTCCCACAGCCCCGCTGCCTTGAGGGAGGCTTTCGAGCAGAGGCAGCACGTGGCAGCGACATTTGCTGCTCCCCCGTACCCACCAACCCACCATCCATAGTCCATCACCAGTGTGAGTTATCTCACACAGTCCCTGGCCAGGGAACAGTTCACCCCGGCAGGGGCGCGGGGCCGGGTGGGAGCACCGAGCAGGGTGTCCTGGGTGGTGCTGGGATGGGGGGAGCTGGGCACGAAACCCAGGACCTCACTTGCAGCTCTCCTTGCTCTGGGCACCAGGGAATGTTTCTCCCGAGACCTCCTCCTGGCCGGCTCCGAAGTGTCCAGTTTCAGCTGAATAATCACCTGTCTTGCACTAGAAAAGGATTTCCACTCTTTAAAATTAGCTTTGGTGAGTTTTTGCTTTCTTCAAATCAAAGCTCTGAGACAATTAATCACTGCCCAGCTCCTGCTGGTGCATTTAAGTGCTCAGCTTGAAACAGAGATCAGTAACAGGGATTAATCTTCCTGTAACAAGGTCTTCAAAACAACGATCACTGTCCTGCAGTCGTTCCGAAAGAGTTGTTCCACCGCCCTGCAAACAGAGAGGATCCCGCTCCAGATTTCACAGGCGGAGAGAAATTGCAGGGATCGCTCTGCAACTMCCCCCTCCCCACCTCCTGCTCTGCCTTTCCCCATGCATGGGGACGAGGTTTGGGGCAGTGGCTGCTCCTAGGCACGACGCAGGGCACCAGCGCAGGGCACCAGTGCTCCTCCACAGGAGGAGGAGGAGGAGAAGGAGGAGGAGGAGAGCATCCCCAACCTTTCCAGGCATCCCATTTGTGCGATGCCCTCGCACAAGGCAGAGCAGCAGTCAGGGCACTGCTCCGAGCCAGAGGGCGAGCGCTGGGCTTGCCGGGGACAGGGGTCCCCGTTCCCCCCAGGACCCCTCGGCTGTGGGAGGAAGGGGAGCAGGGCACAGCGAGCGTGCGACACACTCCCCTCACCAACGCCAGGCACTGCCGGGAGAGAAACCAGCTCTGCCACTGCTCGTCACACAGCCGGTTGGTGACCTCCAGTCCTTCTCACAGAGCATTGGAGTTAACATCTGGCAATATCTAATGAAACTCCAGATTATTAATGACTTCCATGCAACATTTACAGTTAAAGGGCATTTCCCACAGCTGTTTATATTTCAGCAGAGGCGTGTGCAACCTTTCTCTGAGATCCCCAGAGCCTAACTACGGTAACTGCATTCGATAAGGAAAATTCAAATCAACTCCTTTCCATTTTTCCCTCTTTCTTTTTTAGTTCACAGACCATGAAGGAAACAGATGGGAGCTGAAAAGAGATTGAAAATGACAAAGGAAGTCTAGAGACATTTATTTCCACTCAGAACAAATTAATTAGGATGTCTGGGGACACCTGATTAAAGTTCCTGACAGAGTAAGGGAGCTAAAGCAGCGCTCCCTCTCCGTGCAGGGAATGCTTCAGCACACACCRTCACCAGAGCCAGGCTGGCGGGGCGAGGGGAGCCAGCGCGGGCAGCACCAGGACCCCGCTGCAGGACGGGCCCTGGGGAGCCGCCAGCCGCTCTGCCTTCAAACTTCCCAAAGCATCTAAAGATTTTTTTTTTCAGGTGCAAGCCTTTCAAGCTAGGTTATTCTGGGGTTTCTTGCCTGTACTATTTAGAAAGCAAAAAAAAAAAAAGCTTTCAAGGTTTTTAAATTCGACCTTTTTTCCTCTTTCTTTTTGATATTGGGCTTTCTCTTCTTCCTCCCATTTATTTTGCATTACTGCTAAAGGGAAAGGGGAAGAGAAGCACCGAGAAATAAAGTGCTAGAGAGCAAAACCTGAAGTCAAAGGCAGAAGCAGCTAAGGGAAAGGCTGTCCTGCAGGCTGGGAAGAGCTTTAACGACACCTTTTCATCTCAAAGACGTTCCACCTCAGACGAGCCCCCTTCCTGTTACCAGTCAATTAAGGAAGCCCTTATTAAAGAGCCCATCGCTTCGGCTCGGCAGGAGCCAGACCAGCGACCGGCTCCCGCCGGGCACCGCTTGGTTCTGCGGGCTGAGCGGCCCCGGGGGGGCCGGTGTCAGGCCCCGGGACCCCCTCCCTCCCCGGCCTCTCGGCCCCCGCGGGGTTGCCCGGCCCCGGGGAGCTGCCGCCGCACCGAGCGTCTCCGGGGAAGCGATAACACAGACTGGTCTGACTGGGAGCGGAGGAGCACAAATACCGCCAGCAAAGGTCCGGTAACGGGTGGCCGGTGTCTCTCAAACAGGTGCTAAATGGGTGCAAAATTCCAAGCTCTGCTCTGCTGCAGCAGCAATTGCCAAAGTTTCAGGGGGGAAAGGTCGGGGAGGTGGGATGCCCAGAGGATTGCAGCTGGCTGTGTTTCATTCAGCTTTATTTCACATCCTTTTAGGTGTTTCCAGGCAATTTCTGCTTAATGTGCTCCCAGCTCCGACAGAGATGGGAGGGGGTCTCGGTACCCAAGTGCTCTCCRTTAAAGAAGCAGGTGGTGGTCAGCGTGCAGGATTTGGCACCGCGCTGCGCCATGGCCACGGCAGGGATGGCACCTAAATGGGGCTGCACGCCTGCGGCAGGGGTCTTGGCATGAGCATCCTGCAAAGAGGAGTCCCTTGTGGGTGCTGGATAGCACGTCACCATCCTTAATTAATTAATCCGTCGCCTGTCTCCAAATTGCCCTTCAGCGAAGAACAGCTCAAGCACCTAAAGATTTGTGTTTGCATCACACCACAAACTAATGCAAACAAGGGATTTCTATCTCTGCCTGCAGGCTAAGACCAAGACCTAAGACCAAGGCTACAAAAAATGCTGCTTTTCAGGATTTCCCGTGTCCCTGCCTCAYGCTGCTGCAGCCAAAGCAGGAGAGCTCGTTCGCACCCTGGCTGCAGAGGGCTGGCAGTCCCTGACCTGTGACGTGCTGCGAGGCCTGGCCATCGCTCACGCAGGGTTATAATGCTGATGCAAAGGTGTGCAAACTCCTCACGCTTATCCTGGGAAATGACAGCATAACAAGCCCTTTCCATTTGCTATCTCCTGATCTCACTGGAAACATCACAGCACATGGCAGCAAAATGCTGTGTTTAAATCTGTAATGACTCCTGGCACCATTCCCAATTTAAATCAAGGGGTATGTACTTATGGGGGAGAGTGTTTTTATGACCCTATCTTCATATCATCTGTCAAAAAGACAATTTGGCCCCTGCAGTATTCATCTATTTATCTAGACGTGTGCGCTTGTTACTTCAATACTATCACCTTCCATTCAGCAAGATTTATTTTTTTTCCTGTCAGCCTCAGAAATTGCTTCTATTTCCCCGGTTGCTGTGGGTGGGTAACGAGTGGATACACATTTATGGCCTGATGTAAAAGCCCATTGAAACCCACCGTGTGGGGCAAAGATGGCACAGAGTGGGGTGCTGAATCCTCGGGCATCCCTGCCCGAGCCCGGCACAGTGCCTGAGCCCTGGCACAGGAGCTCTTCCAGCCAGGACATAAGTAGCTGAGATGAAACAGCAAAGTCCTTTCTAAATTAAATACATTAAAAATCTGCAAGCTATTTTCAGCAGAGAATGCTGTCATTTCCTACTCGTTCCCATTCAGTGGTCCCTCATTTTGCCATCACTGCTCAGAGCGGGATCGGCAGCGCTGAGCCAAAATACCTCCATCATTCTGCACTGAGGGCACCATTACAAACACCTCCATCACCCCGCACCTCTCTCTTCCTCTCCAGCTTCTTATTTCCATTGTCCACGAGATGCAAGCGAGCACGGATGCAGCTCAGCTCATGACAACAAAGAGGCAGGGAGAAGGTATCAGTGCACGTGTGGGGGATTTTTTTTCTCCAATAATAATTTCTGTTTAAAACTTGATAAACTCTGTGAAATCAAGTTGCCTTATTTAACTCACTCCAAGAGAATGAAATAAAGCCGCTCTGGAGGAAATCCTCCAGAGGCTTCAGGCGTGGGAGGGTGGGTAGGACCATCTCCACCAAGGGCCAAGACCAAATTTTCTTTTTTGGCCCTATTTTTAATCTTAGCAGGAAGGTCTTCCTCCTCACTGGGAGCTGACCATCAAGCAGGAAAAAAAAAAAAAAAAAGCAGTGCAGCTTTTATGTCGTATTATGTAGTCAGAAAACCAAGATCCATTTGTATCTGTGGGAGCTTTCTCTTTTGTCTAACTGTATTTGGAAATTTGCTGTCTGAAAGAGCACAAGCACTTAGAAAAGCAAAAGGAAAACTTCGCTTATAAACAATTTCATGCCCAGGGTTGTTGGACAGCTGCGCCGGGGCTGCAGAGATGCGCAAACCCGGCGATCCAACCCACACGTGGGGAGGAGGTGCAAACCTTCCACCGCTTCCCTCCGAGACCAGGACATCAATCAGCCTGTCAGCACGGACAGCGCTAAACAGAGGACAAGCTTTTTAAAAACACCCATTTATTGATGTCCAAAGGCAGCTCGCTGGTCCCCGGGCCCCCTGGGCCATGCCAGCCATCAGTGCCGCAGCCTGATGGGGACAGCGCTCCCCATGTCCCTCCCTCCTCCTGCCCAGCAACTTCACAGCCACGCTGAAGGAAGGAATAATAATAATAATACTAAAAAAGGCAAAAGAAAGGAGGATTGGTGACTTTTGCTCGGAGCTGTTCCCCAGCCAGCCAAGCCACTCAYGGTGCTTGGGCCGTGCCTGGGAGCGGGGACCAGCCGTGCCTCCCTTTGAGGGACCCGGGCTGGGGCYAGGCAGCACCTACGCTGAGCAGGCAGCGGGTTACCTTCCCCAGCTCAGAGCAGCCCCACGCATCGAGGCAGTAATCAGCATCTGCTCAGACAGGCTTGTTTGTTCTGGGGGGCAGAGCGAGGCGGGGGTCACCGGGAGCAGCTGCCCGGCCRTGCCACAGACCAAGCCCATTACGTGTCACCGGGGGCCCCAGCCCAGCCGCTGGCGGCAGAGCGGCCGCCCGGCGTCAGCACCGGTCCCGGCTAACGGCTGCGTGGGCAAACGTCGGCACTGCTACACTGCCAGCAACGCTGAGCGGATTTGGCCGTTAGGAATTATCTGCTGCTTGCGGGCCTTGCAGGTAGATACAGGGGAAGAGAGGACAAAGCCAGGAGGAGGATGCGCTAACCCAGAAGCCACAGGAATGGCAAAAAGTTGGGGGAATTCAGGAACTTGTTTGCACTTTCGTTGCCATGACCGAGTTTCTCATTCCTCATGGAAAGCTGTTTCAACAGCTAAATAGCCTGAAGCTACTGGGTTCTTTCTTTCTCTCCTATTCTGTGAAAATGCCCTTTGGGCATCGCATTGTCTAAGTGGRAATTTGCCCATTTTTCCTGGTATTGAATCTAGTAACAGCTCTGGCACAGCTTCCCTCTGCCTGTACGTGTTTGCATAGTAAGAACACGATAGACTATCAAATCCCTCAACTTCTGTAGCCTCTGCTGTTAGACAGCGATGTAGATATGGAAAGCATAAGGGAATCACAGAAATGGCATAATGATTTCTTCAAAAGGATATAATTTGGAAACAGCTTTTCTATTTCCACTTTATTGGTTATTTTTAGTTGAGCAGCTGTTCTTCTTGTGTTGATATAAAACCTGTTTCTTTCATTCCTAAAGAAAGAAATTCTTTATTCTTGTGGCTATAGAATTCAACTTTAGAGGTCACTTATTGTTTCCAAGTTCAATGTGCTCTGGAAGGAATCTATATTCCTCTCATATGGTTCCTGGGCATGAAAGCAATCTCTAAATACTCGGAGGATAAAATGAGGTCAAACCTGCAATTCCAAGCGGCTGCTGCYGAGTGAAACCAGCGCTCCGACCTGCCACTTCGTTTCTGTCAAAGCAGTTTAGAAAACAGCAGTGGGAAATTATTTTGCGATAAATAGAAACCTACAAGCACAGGCGGCTCTGCAGCCTTGGGTTTTCTTTCAAGCTATTCCCCTAAGAAGAGATTGGGAATTTCAATTGGCTGGACTAAATTTATAGCTGAAGTAAGAGCCCTTTCAGATACAAATTATTACAATTGCATCATTTACAAAACCCTCTTGTGCAGCAAAGATTGCACACCCTCCACCAGTGCGGGGCTCGAGCTGCAAGATTTCCCTTTGCATGTGGATTGAGACAGATAGTGGTAGGAAACAGCATCCAGCACTTCACAGCTCCTATGGAATGGGAGATTTTCCCTCCATGTCTCTGCGAGAATCGGAGYCCGAGCTGGAGAGGTTCTGCAGATACTGACACAGAAGCGGTGGGGATGAGCCATGTCCCGGCAAGCTTGGAGGAACCGCTCCAGTGCCGCCGCGGCACGGTCCAGGGCCGGCCAGGGCACGGCCGGGGGTYCTGCACAGCTTCCACGGCCGGGTTTCCCCCCGTTTCCCACGGGAGGATGGGGGTGTCCCCGCAGGCGCGGGGCCGGGACGCTCGCTGAGAGCCGGCGGGGTGGGAGCTGCGCACAGCGCTCGAGTAAAGCACCGATTGCGTGTCAAGGCAGTTGGCGTTCTTCTATRTGCTGTTCATCTTGGAAGCCTCCATTGTGTCTGAGGCTAAGTAGAAGTGTTAATTACACCGTGCTCATTTCCAAGGTGGATATTACAATGCCTTTCCTGCTGCAGCTGGAGCTGGGGGAATTTACAGAAGCATTAATACCCCATTCGGGAGAAAATAAAGCATTTTAAATGTGCCCCAAAATGCACTTAAAAATTTCACACAAATCAGCATTTGCAGAAGTTGCAATTAGCTAAGCCAGTGCTGTATCTCCCAAAATAACCAGCTCCTTTCTTTTCTGATGCTTGTTATAACACTGCAGAGGTTGTTAGACATTTTCTCACCGTCGGATTGTAGTTAGATTCAATTTGTATAATAGAGAATTTTAAACCAGTTTCTTTTTAACCCTCTTCTTACAAAAAAACTTCCTTCCCTCCAGCCACCTGGACTTGAACTAGCCAGAAATACTGTGAAAGCATCTTTTGTCGCAGCCTCAGTCGAGGGAGGATTCCACCCACCTTCCCTTCCTGCGCAGCCTGGCCTCTGCCCCCACTGCAATCAGCTTGTGCAAAACCAGAACCGTAACCCCGAATTGCCCCAGGAGAGCTGGGCTTTAGCCCTGCAGACTGCCCACTTCCCATGCATTCCCCCCTGGCCCATCAAAACAGGCAGAGGARGAGCAGCCCCAGCCTTCTGCCTCAGTATTTGCTCTACACAAGGGCCTGTACGGGTGGTGGTGAACGCTCCAGAGACACGTTATACTGAATTCTCCCCGGTGACCGAGCCACTGACCAGCTGCTACCAGAAGCGTATGCCAGGAAAGCAACACGGCTGCCAGGCAGTGCCTCCAGCTTGCCACTTTGTGTGCTTAAAACCCAGAAACAACCCAGCGGAAGGAAAGGCAGGAGAGTATCCAACAACTGCTATTACAGGGAGAAAGAATAGACTGCGTGTGATACGCTTAGATGACTCTGACAAACTCTTGCTATATAAAATCCAGGAAACATTCGACATCTATGGAAGTACTTGCAAACATRTTCCTGCTTAAGTTGTCCCCTTTTGTCCACAGAAGCTCAAACCACTTTACAAAGTTAAATGGATAGGCAAACTAAAATTTATGTATGTATACATATATACACGCAGTCTAGCTTATATCCTGTATTTTCTATTTCATGTGTCAGCAACTCTATATAGAAAAATATTGCGTGTATAAAGAATCATTGCTCTGACTGTAAAAATGCAGGTTTCTCTGGGTGAAAAACATTATCTGTTTAACTGTGCATAGCAACACCACAAATCCATATAGAACATGAGGCAACTTTATTACATTGCCATTTCCTGGGGAGTTTGGGCAGCATCCAGTCGGCTAGGCTGCAGCAGGGCTGGCACTCTGCATTAAAYGGTGGAATTTGGGCAGAGATTGACCATGACTTCACCGCTTCCACAGTATATACCCTCACCATTAAAAAAAAGGGTTATAAAACCTTCAATTGCCTAAATACCTGGGTCCTTTCCTCATCTGGAGAAAGGCATCTGTATTTCTGTGCCCTCAGAGTCCTGCTGTGCCAGCGCTCCTATACTGACAGAGCCCCACGGGGGGGTCTGCTGAAATCCCGCATTTTGCTCACAGGAGATGCCAACCCCTTTTTGTCTGCCAGCCCGGAGTTCTGACCAACAGTAAGAAATAAGCTGTTTAAAAGAGTCTAAGCAACTCTGTACGTGTAGCTCATTGAAGTAAAAAAATTGCACACTGCAACTTCAAGATCTTCATAATTAATACACATAAGTGATTGATTGACCTCAAAACTTTGTGGCAGGAAATCTATTCACTTGCCAATCAATCCAGAAGAGCTGCCATTTAAAAAGGACTAAGACAGATGGCACCAATGAATTGTTCTGCAGTGAAATGAAGCTAGGAACGCAACTTCAATTTTTCACTTTAATCTACACCAGAATGTCACTGTGTTCATTTACAGTACCCATGTACTCTGCCATGCACCATATGCAAAACGACTGTCTGCAGGCTGGGGGGAGGTGTAAGAATTTGGCAACAAATTACATCAGGAGATGTAAACAGAATGAGAAATGCTTTACCCTAGAACGAGGTTTGCCAAAGGGCAGGTCTAGAGCATCTGGTGGAAACGAGCCCACAAGCAGGAGGAAGCCCCGTGCTGCCTCGACCGGCGCGGCTGAGCCTCCTCGAGCTCTGCTCCCAGCCGGGGCAAGCGGCTCCGAGCCTCCACACGCTCTTCCGAGGAGCTGTGTGAAGCTGGACAACTCTGCAGAACTTTGTAAAATCATGGGCAAGCATGATTTGTGAATTCTTACTATGCTGCATTTACCCAGCAGCTGGCACATGAGATCCAAGTTACKTTCATGGGGGGGTGTCTGAGCGTGAAGTGCTGACAGCAGAGACTGGTGAGCTGCGACCAAAAGCCACATGGGCTGGAGGACAAGCAGCAAGGCTGAGAACCGCTGCTATCAGCCCCTGTTTCCACCTTCGCTGGAACACTTTCCATTTATAACCTTTGCTTCCATCTGAGCCAGCCAAACRGAACGCACAAATTCAAGAGCATTGCAACGCCTTGGTCTGTACAAGTGCCCTGCCACATCCCTCACGCACATGGCAACGCAGCGGAGATGTTAAGAACTGCTAGAGGACGGGCAGGGCTGAGCACCGATGTCAGGGCCTCCTGCTGCCACRTCACTGCCGAGATCCCTCTCGCTCCGGGCGCGGGCCGGAGGCACCGGCACCCGGCTCGCCTCTGCCCTGACTCAGCGCAGACCTCACTGGGCAGGGGTTTCATGTCACTTGGTCTTAGATTCTGCAATAGAAAATCATTTCTCCCTGCTTCGGGTCATTAAAGCTGCTGTCAAACAGTGATGAAGCACCCAMAAGTTTTGCTGTTGCAGCCCGCAGCCTCACCCGACAGCGGGGCTGGGAAAGGGCAGCACAAGGGATGGCGAGAGTTTTATGGGAAGTTACTCCACAGGGTCTAAACAAAAGCAAAGCTGCTTCTCATACGATACCTGGATTTTTTGATAAAAACACTTTATCCCATGAAAGCAAGAACTGCCCTAGACATGTGGACAACAAATAATTAAGAAGTGCAAATGAAGGTGTTTAGCAAAGTGTTTTGCTGCATTTCAAAGGGACGCACACATGAAATCTCCCTTCAGAGGCTGCCAGCGCAGAGAGCTGAGGGACTCGGACTCTGCCACCCGCTCCCCATCCAGCCGCGGAGCAGAGGATGTACATACACATAACTGGTGTTGGGCATGGTTGGGGTTTTTGTTTTGTTTTGTTTTTAAGTAATTCCTTCCTTCTTATTTAAGCTTTTTCTCTTTCCAGATGAAAGCGAACTGCATTAATTTCTCTTGATTTAGTGGAACCCCCGCTCTGTTTACACTGACTCAATGTTTCCTAATTTAAACCCAGGACATTTGTAATTTCAGGTTTATTTGCAACCATTAAGATTTTAATATGTTAGCTTGAACATTTTTGCAGAAATATGCTGAGCACTATTTTCATTATAATTAGTGCTGCAAAAGAATTTTTGGTTCTGTCAGCTTCACTTTTAATATTTTATAATCAATAGCTAGATAAATAATAGTGCAATCAGGAGCCCCTTTGCCAGTGATACAAGTGATTCTGAAACCCAACTAGTGCAATTAACATTTTCTTTTGATTCCTTTGTGTAGAAAATTAAGATTGCTGTCAGCAATATTGTATTTCTTGGAGGAGAAAAGTAACTAAATTCTGGCTCTGCCCTACAGGAGGGATCCCGCTGATCTGAGCCCACCGAGGGGCCCGTGTCCTGGCCAGCCCAGCTGATGGGATCTGTCCCCCCCAGCCATGCCAGCAGCACCCGCATCCTCCCGGGGGTCCCCGCTACCCGTGGGAGCCAGTTACACGGCGCTTTGCACAAGCCCCTTGGGAGATCCATTCTCTCTCTCTAGGAGAGGCTTTTGCAGGTTTTTTCCTGTTTCTTTTCTTTGTGGAATTTGGATAAAAGGTCCCTGTCATCATATACACGGAAGTAACATCCCTCCTCTAATCAATTGGACACGGCGAGTAATACCAGTATCTGATCTACCATTAATTACGGAGACAATTATCTTAAGAATCCACAGACTAACATTCCCTGTGATTAGTGGGAGATCATTATCTACTCTGATAGGAATTTCTTCTTACATTAATAGTGACGTATCAAGTGTGGCTGGAGCTGCACTCCTGCATTAATGGGAGAGGGTGCGCTTCAGCCCCTGTCCTTCGCACCTTGCACGCTGTTGGACCCTGTTCACATCTGCTGACTTGTACGTAACGTAGCCCAGCAGCGATCAGGTAATTAA
The DNA here is from genome assembly GCA_030449065.1 of Oceanodroma leucorhoa. NCBI lineage: Eukaryota > Metazoa > Chordata > Aves > Procellariiformes > Oceanodroma > Oceanodroma leucorhoa. Next base: position 733,166 of record JASVER010000067.1, read on the forward strand.
AGACCCTCGGACCATAAGAGGGTGCAGTTATTTTTGCCAGGAACATCAAAATGTCATACTCATTAGCAACATTTTTGGTGCTGGATCCGAGCACGTGCCAGCCTCAAACGCSGTAGTTTGGGCACAGCCGGAGGAGGCTCCAGCACGGACGCGCTGCCTGCGCACGAGCTCAGACCCCGGGCACCGACCGCCGGCCCCCCAGCCCAGAGCGCCCCGGAGCTCAGCCCCCCAAACCGCACGCGAGGGGTGCAGACGGGGACGCGGGGTTTGAGGTGATGCTCGAGAGCAGCGGGCAGTTTCCAAGCGTGGCGTGCCGCTGAGGCTGCGGGTTTCGGGAGGGTGCTGCAACACAGGCTGGGCTCCCACCCCATCCGACGAGGAGTTTCTACCCCGAGCCTCAGGCCCCAGAGTGGAAGTGGGATGGGAGGGCTGGCTGCAGCTCTGGTCAGCACAAGCTGCAGGAGACAAGGCGAGAGGTGAAGCCAGCAGCGACGTGCCTGGCAGGAGGCTGGGCGGCTGCAAGGGCAGAGGYGCTGCCACTGCTGCCTGCAGCCAGGCAAACGAGACAGGCAGGGTGATCAATGCTGTAAAACTGCCACAGCCCACATCCTTTCTGAGTAAATGAAAGGCAGACATTAAGCAAACGGGACAAAACACGACATGCTAAAGCAGCAGAGGAGYGCGGTTCGAAAGACGAAGCAGCTTTTCCCCGGGAAGGACCCCCATCCCATGCCAGGGCGATGGGCAGCCCAGCCTGGGGTCCCGGGGGCCGGACAGAGCTGAACTTTCCCTGCTACCTATTCCTCCAGCTAAGGATTTACATTTCCTTAGAAGAACGACAATATTTACAGTCAAAGAGAAAGCTTCATTTACAAAACAGTTTTCTGTTTAGCAAAAAACCCCAAACAGTCGCAAGAAGACTGCAAACCGCTGGTAGCCCAAAGGCTGCGGATTTACCCCACCCCGGCCAGCCGCTGCTCTCTGCCTGGAGTGGTTTTCCTTTCTGCAAGGGGAACGGTCCCACAACAGTTAATTTTGGTGCTACAGCGGCAGGGCTTTTCCTCCCCAGATGAGGATATGYGTTAAAGAAGATGTGCAAGTATTGCGGGGCAAGAGGTTCTTGCTGACAGGTGACGAGATAAACAGCAAATAAAGAGAGGCACGGGCACGCAGCGACACTGAAKTCGGTGGAGCTGCTGTAATTTACAGGAGCTGAGCTCTACACCCCCCACCCATAAACCATGACTCTGCAACAACACCTGTAATTAGAATACTAATCTCTATGGAAAGTGGATGTATTTAGGAAGACCATAACCACAGCAGAACACAAATAGGAGTTCGTTCTCACAGATGCAGGACAGCGTCCAGCAGGTGATAGCTGTCTGTGCAATGATGCTGTGCTGGCTTTGGCTGGGGCAGAGTTAATTCTCTTCACAGTAGCTAGTATGGGGCTGGAAACAGTGTTGGTAACACAGGGATGTTTTCGTTACTGCTGAGCAGTGCTTACACAGAGTCTGGGCCTTTTCTGCTCCTCACCCCACCCCATCAGGGAGCAGGCTGGGGGGGCACAAGGAGTTGGGAGGGGACACAGCCGGGACAGTTGGCCCCAACTGACCAAAGGGACATTCCATACCATATGGTGTCACGCTCAGCATGTAAAGCTGGGGGACGAAGAAGGAAGGGGGGACATTCGGAGTGATGGCGTTTGTCTTCCCAAGTCACCGTTACGCGTGATGGAGCCCGGCTGTCCTGGGGATGGCTGAACACCCGCCTGCCGATGGAAGCAGTGAAGGAATGCCTCGGTTTGCTTTGCTTGCGCGCGCGGCTTCTGCTTTGCCTATTAAACTGGCTTTATCTCAACCCACAAGTTTTTTCACCTTTACTCTTCCGATTCTCTCCCCCATCCCACCGGGGGGGAGTGAGCGAGCGGCTGTGTGGGGCTGAGGTGCTGGCCAGGGTTAAACCACAACAGATACTTTCCTCCCTCCCTGCTTCTCCCGAGCCTGGGCTGACCTCTTGATGGTTTAAACTAAGCAAAGGCAGAAACAGCTCTACATGAAGATAAATACATTCGTTAACAGTGGGCTCTGATATACCTTCATTAATTTATGGCATCTAAAAACCTATTCTTGAGTTATTGTTTACATTGCTAGAATTTGACTCCTGAAAGCCCATTGCTGGTTCAAATGCATCATAATTTCACGTTCSTAGGTGGGCACATCTCAGATTTGCATGAGCATGTGTCCCCAGTCACARTCACATGCTTTCACAGTGATTTTTGAAACTTTTCCCCCATTTTAAGTAGTTCATGTTCAAGATAATATCACCATGAGAATTTGGTAGAGTCTATCCTCATGAAACTAACTCCAATATTTAGTGACAAAAAGAATGTTACATGGAATAAAGGGCTCTAGTCATGGAACAAGTATCTGGAAGAAGTAAGAGTAGACAATATCCCGAGAAAGCAAAGTTATAAACCAAGTATTCCAAGTCTCAGTGGAGAAGATATTCACAGGTTGTCCTGTGATACTAGCAAAGAAAAGAGAGAACCAAAATGAACTAAAAGTCTGGAAATATTCTAGTTCCTAGYATGCTATTTCAAATGCTTGCACTGAAATTATCTTTGGAGTGAGATGGTGTGGAATATTTATTATCGATTACATGTTTCTGCTGCTCCARTTAGTGTTTACAGGAGGCTGCTTAAAATTCAGCGCAGAAGCCTCCATGTCAGCCTTGCTGTTCCCAGGGAACATCTGAGCACCAGTTCCTGAGCAAAACAAACTTCAGTGGAAACCATTCATTTGCTTCAAACTGAACCTCTATTTCAGGTCATGAGAATCATCAAAAGAGATTTGGAGCAATTTGTATGCAGATGTGTTTATTTAATCTGAAGTTATTTGTGCAACTGCATTGTAATAMGATGAGAAATAGGAGATAATTTCACAGAGGTTCTGTTATCTTCTTCTTTAGCAACAAAACACTTTGGTGTCCTTTGTCGGGGCTCAGGCTGGCTTTTTAAGAGCAGTGAATTCACCGTCTAAAACACAACGGGGTGCTGCCACTCAAGCAGGTCAGAAACTCTGCTTGGGGGTTTTGGTTTGGGAAGTCCTCTGTGCAGGAGCGCGGGGGGSAGGGGGGTTGGCACCGCTGTGCTTCCGAGGAGCGATCACTGGGACCCGAGTCACGCTCTCCGCCCGCACGGGTGGGGTTTGATACGAAGCTGATGGCCAGACCAGAGCACTTCAGTGGGACACTGCAGGGAATGAAATACTGAGATGCAGCAGGACCCGCGATCATAGACCGAGCCCCCAGCACAGCGGCAGCAAGGGTGCTGCCAGCACCCAGTGAGCAATGCCCGCTCATCCCTCGGGGATGGCCTTCCCACGTCACGGAAGCCACCAAGCTACGGAACAAACAGCCCCTATTTACACACCATAAGTGAGAAAAAAAAAAAAGGGCAAACCCCACAAGTAGATTAGATATTAAGTTTATGGAGATGGTTGCACACACCCAGTCTGCCCTTAGCACAAACTGCCCATTTCACTGCCCTGTCGCACGACCAAGCTCTGCCAGAATCACACACACTTTTGCGGCACCAGCACTAGTCTCACGTCACTCCAAAATTATCTAACCATAAGTTTCAAGTATAATAAAGCCATTTCATATACCACTTTTCCCAGAAAACAAGTTTTGAGCCAGCCCTACCTGAAGCCAGCCAGCTGCCAGGGAAGCCACCAGGTATCCTCCACCCCCAGAGGACATCTCCAGGGCTTTCCAGAGACACCCTGCCCCCGGGGGGGGGGGTATCGCCCCGAGGCACGGGGGGAGGATGCTGTGGGCAAACAGGAGCAGGGAGCAAGTCTGGAGGCACTGCACAGCACAGGGGTGCTGGGAAAATCAGTCTTAAATTCTGATATTCTTTCAGTCAAACTTGTAATTGTTTAATGATTTAGAGTTGGGTCCCTAGGCACAGCAGCTGTTGCCTGAAACTTAAGATCTCACCAGAAAGTATTCCRGAAAAATAAGTTTGTCTATTATGCTTCTAATCAGATGGTCTTGAGAAGCCTCTGGATAAAACTAAAGAGAATGGAGAAAAAAAATGAAAAATGGGAGAGATGTAATGGAAGAAAAGCAGAGATAAAGTGCTGTCTGGAGAGAAGAGTGAGGAAATAAGCCCCACGAAATAAATTGAGAAATATGAGAAAACAATGAGATCTCATTTATCTCCCATGCATTTCTCTTTCAGTGATTGAGCACTAACAGAGCAATAAAAGGGCTGCTCTGAAATCTTCTCTCRTTCAGGATTCACAAGAAGAACACCCAAAGAGCAAGCTTTTATCACAGCTATGAATATTTTTTAAGGCTTTCCTTAAAAAGAAACGGATACTTGACATCATCAACTCTGTATCATCTCTAGAAGTTGCTCATGTCAAATTCAGGTGAGCAAGTTGGTATTAACTGAGCAATTAAGCATTTAATCTGGACAGCAGTTCAATGAGGATCCATCTTTTTTTCCCCACACTGTAATAGAGGAGCAAACAACTTAATCATAGAAAGGTTTTGTGAAACAAAACTGTGATCTTGAATCCTCAAGAAGAAATATAGGCAACTTTACAGCTTGTACAAGCATTTACAAATTAGTCACTTACATTAGTACTGTAGAATATGAATATTCCCCATTTGAGCCCAGCAGCATGTGAAGATCACAAGTATCTTGAGGAAGACCACCATGCTAAACCATGCATCTAAAAAGGTGAAAGAGCCTTTCCCCACAGACTTTATACTCTGCTATAACGATGCTCCCACTGCCACCTGCCCCTAATTTCAGGACTGTGCTCCACCCCACCCTTAAGGTGGGCAATTGTGTTGTGGTTAGGGGCATTCATCTCTCTTCCCTAGCGCTGCTTAAGGCTACTCACAGCCATTGCCTTAAATTAGCCAAGCAGATCCGCATTTCCACTCTTCCAAAAGCAATGCTGTCTCGAGAGCAGGGCCACCTGTGTGAGTGACTCTTCAGAAGGCTTTGCTGAAGCTGCAGGAGCAACGACCTTAGCAAGGGGGGGAGATCAATCACGAAGGGATGCAGTGCATCTGCCCGAGCGGCTGCTGGGTCAACAGCCGAGGTCAGCTTCATTCAATGGAGCCCAGCAAAAGCCAGAAGTACGGCGTAATTGCGCAAGTTTGTAAAGAGAAAATGTAGCACAGTCCCACAGATACCTTATGAAATGTGATAAAATATTCTGTGGGCCCTGGGCCAACAGGAGGGAGAAATGTCTGCTCATTAGACAAGCCCTGGAAGCTAATCCAGTGGTAACAGTGCAAACAGCAATGCACGGACTTTCAATTCCATGTCTTGCTGTTGGAGGCTGTTGGTATGCATTTTAACCATTAAACATTTCCTCAGACCCCATTAAGAAGCAACTGCTTTAATGACCAAGGCGTCTCCTGCTAGTGACAGCTCTTGCAAAATCTTCTCAAGGGATCAATGTTCATTAATGCTCAGCCAAGCAGAGCTCATTTAACCCAAACACGCATGGGTGGTGCTGGGATGTTTGCAGTATGGGACGCAGTTCTGTGGTTTGGGGGTAATGTCGGGCAATAAACATGAAGAAAACAGTCTCTCCTGATTCACATGCTGCCGCTATACGAGCTGCCTCCAGATCGTGCTCTGTGGGCGGGGAGAATGTGTTCCCACCAGCCTGGGCGATGGTGGAGGTCACACACGCAGCGGCGTGATCGCATCGGGCAAGCAGCACGGGCCCGGCCGAGGATGCTTGCTGCTGGGAGATGGCGAACTGGAGTCTGCCATGCARAAGTCAGCCTGCCTTTTCTCTAGAGTTTAGAGCAAGTCAGAGATCTGGCCATAAAGTCCCCACGTGGAAAGAGCTAATAGGAAATCACGTTAACTCGAACCCAGGTTTAGTCGCTGGAGACTGGCCTCATCTCTGCCGCTTGCGGCTCTGCTGCGGCTGCGGGGTCCTGCCCTGCTGAGGGGGGCTGGGGGGAGATCAGGAGGAAGAGCTGGTGCCTGGGCTTGCCGTGCCTGCCCACCCTCAGCAAAGCCAAAAGGCCAAATCGCCTAACAGCAGATGTACTGTGGAGTGCGAAACGTCTCCAGCGGGGAGGAAAGCAAAGATAATCCACGCTCCCCTGGGCRAGGTCCCGTGGCAAACACAGCGTCGATGCTCCGCTGCCCACCTTGGCAGCCCCCAGCCCCAGGCTTTCCACTACTTCTGCTGCTTGCTGTAAAGTATAATTTAATGTGGTTGCTCCTGGTAACTAATGCTGCCTGGCTGAACACTAATTATTACAATTTCTCAATCTCCTTTTGAGGAGAAAATAGGGTCTATTTGAAAATGGAGCTTCACAGGCCACACAAATGTTCCTCACATGTTGTGCCTTGGAAATGTTAGTGTTTGCTAGCATTACTGGTGTATGGTGCTCAGCACATTAGTGGGGAATGATTAGAGCATCATGCCAAATTAGATKAATGTTTTCAGGCCAGAGAATAGTTCTGAACTCCCGAGTTCGGTGATTTTTGTACAAAAGTTGCGGTTCCTATTCTGATCTCACAGATGCTGCTGAAAAGGAGCCAGAAAGGGCCAGACCAGCAGCTCTGCGCTAACAACGCAAAAATTGATCCCAGCTGAAACTTCCCATCACTTCACATTAGTCTTTTCTTCCCTCGTGTGACCTGGAGTTACTGGAGATGGCAAACGCCAATGTTTCTGTGCCATTCASCGCAGCAAGGGCTCTGGAGATGGCGATTCCTTTGTTTGCTTGGCGAGGAAAATAATACCTCGAGTTTGTACTTGTGCGAGGGATTACTGTGTCTGGGCTCAGGACACGCGAATCTCCCCAGTGCCATCAAGCCTGTTGTTCTTTGGTAGCTAATAATCAGCATTAATTCTTTAAAGTCTCTTGCTTTCCCCTATTCCTCTCTTATTCCAAAAAATGTCACAAAATCATTTATTAGCCTGAGATGACAGGCTGTAGACTCTAATTTGATTTCTGCATGCACTGCTGATGTCCCTTGGGACACAGTAATTTTTGCCACATATTTTTGGAAAAATGACATTGCTATAAATGCCAACAAAACTGAGGGAGAGGGGGAGCTCACAGAAAAACCCCTTTCCAACTGTCACTGGCAAAACATCGAGGAGGGTGCGAGGGCCTGGCTTTCTGCTCTGCCCTTCCTAAGGGCTAGTAACGGGAATATTGCTTTAACCTGTAACGCCTGAAAAATCTGGGATGTCCCTTCCCTGGGGTCAGGGCCAGCACAGGCTTGTGCTCTGCCAGCGCGAGGAACGGGGCCGGAGGAGCCCCCGCACACCGTCCTTGTCCTTAGCTGAGACTCGGTGCACAGAGAGGCCCAATTCAGCCAAGATTTAATTGTAAATCTTGAATAAATGAGCCCTGGAGGACCAATGCCTCTCCCGCCTTCCCTCAGCCCACACAACCCTGAGTGTGCAAGTCAGATAAAGCATTTTAAACCAGAGGCTGCGGCTGAGCGGGGAAGAGATCAAAATGTTGCGCGGGCGGTTTCTGGGGAAAGATGCTAAAAATTCCTGGGAGTTCAGGAGGATTTTTCTCTTTTAAGAGGCAATAGCTTTTGTAATGGCTGCGCACAGATTTTATTTTTAGGACGACCTATCTGGAGACTTAGTATTAGCAGTGCAAAACCTCTGTATTTGCTTTTCATTAGAGCAATTTAATTTGCATTTGGCTAGTATGAAAATTCATCGTTGTCAGCAAAAACAGCAGCAAAAGCCTTGCCTGGAAATCTGTTCCGGTGCCCCGCGCTCTGAGCTGTGAGGGTAATCAGCTCTGCAATCACGCACTTCGGCTCCCTCCGAAAATGCTGTTAAATTGTACTCTGCCTCCTCTTCCCAAGTAATTCTGGATTTTGTTCAAGAGCTTATGTTGCATACGAGAAATAATATCTTCCTGYAGGGAACTGCAGGACATGCAAGTGCTAACGGCTTCCAACACGATAGTCATGTGGCTTAGGATGAGATAACTTCTTTCCAAGAGAAAATAACAGCTAATCCCAGCTTTCTGTACCCCTTAACCTCCAAGGTTTCCCTATCTGTGGTGTTTTGGGGTTGAAGTTAGACAGACATTGCTTTAGGAAATAGTAACACGCATGAATTGATTTCTCACAATAGTTATGGATCATGGGTGGCATTAGAGGCAGAGCACAGGGAAATAAATTACTTTCTGGAGTAAGACATGAGTTGATAGAGACTGTCCCATCAAGATAAGAAGATAACGGGCTCAGAAGGCAACGGTTCTGTTTAATTACAGTGTATGTTATCCTTGTGCTTGCAGGGAGTAAAGAGAGAAGTTCCCTACAGACGCAGTGTTGTGGCAAGGATGCCCTTTCAGGGGAAAAAAAAAAAAGTAATGCTAATATTTCAGTTTATTGGACAATTTGGGCTATGTTGATGGTACTGTAARGGTCTTACCATCTCAGAAGTTTATGGTGTACGTTCAGATAAAAATACAATGTGATGCCATGGAAATTCAGTTTAAAGCAGTGAAAAACTGCCTCCACGAAGTGGATGTGGCAATAAAATTCAGGAATGTTGTTGRCATGCTAATGTTATGATTGAAATTTGAAAAAAGTAATTTGCCGCATCTGTTGATTGCAGAGCTAAACATAATCAACAATGCCAGCAAACGAGACAACCTCTGAAGGTGTGAGTGGTAGCACAGGAATTTTCTCGAAAAGCAGGGCCCAGGTCTCCAGCGGGTTCCTCTGCGGTCCCGGGGTTTGCTCTYGCTGCATCACCTTGTTCCACCTCCGGTTTCTGCCCGAGGCGGTCATCYCATCATCCTGCTGCGCTGGCATCTCAGGCTTGGGCCACTGTGTCCCTGTGAATGTCCCCTGAGGTTTAGCTCCTATATTTGCCACCTTCACTAAGTTTACGTGTCCCCCAGGGCTGTTTCTGAGGCCTGATGGAGAACTTCCCCAAACCCCYGCCTTTCCCCCCATTTTGACTCCCTCTGCGGTGCCTTTTCCTCCTGGTCCTCGTTAGCATTCAGGCACACGTCGGTGGGGTTACGTCTTCAAGGTTAAAAAATTCTGATGGCAAGTCAGATTYCTGGTCTGAAGTTTTCCTTTGAAGTCTTTTTTCGAGCCGCTGGGGAAGGCAGCAGGCGGGAAGCGCCGTGCAGAATACCGACGCCGGGCAGAGCCCACGAACCCCCGCCCAGGGGCTCGGAGCCGCGATTCCTGCYGGGGAGCTGGGAAACGCCGCGGGGCCTTCGTTCCGATGGGGAGGAAAAATGAAATCRTTGAGTAGTGAGCAACAGGAACATTAATCATTCAAACTTTTGTTTTCAAAACTATAGCTGTTCRTCCACTTAATATTCATGAAAGGTAACTTAATATGTAATGTACAATAAATTAAAGCCTTTATTTCAGTGTCCTTCTGCTCTTCCAGCAGAGTGCATGACACACATTGTGAAACGGAAAGAGTAATTAGAATTAATCTCTGGGAAAGAAAACTAAGTAATTACCATTAAAAAAATCTTTCTGCCATTTTCCTACCAAGCAAGCAATTCCGCTAAGGTATTATCAGCAATCAATAGCAACGCACTTCAATAACCGATGATAAGAACACGTGTCAGCTGGTTAAATTGACCTTACAGCATGATCTGTCCGAGCGCAAAGCAGCTGCCGCGAAGCCCCTTGGACAGAGCCGTGCCCCAGCCCAGCGGGCAACGGGACGAGCTGAGGCAGTCGGAATCCGTATCCCTCTTCCTGGCAGGGAGGTGAAGCGGAGGTGCTTGTCCTAATCGCAGGTGGTAATCCGAGACACAGAAAGAATACAAGCTTCAGCATTTTTTCCCTTAAATTACATCGGGTTTTCAAGTTGGAAACATCTTTTGTATTCTTTCCTAAAAMTCTGCGCGCTGTCCGGCACGATGAGAAGCGGCTGCCGTGCTCCAGCCCCGCCACGGCTGGAAGAGAATCTCCGCAACCGGCGTTTCAGTGTGCGGTCTGGGGACGCTGCAGGGCCAAAGCTGTCGGGCAAAACCCTGATTCAACAAAACAGTCAAGCAAAGCACAGTTTAGTATCAATGATTGACATTAAATATGTGAAGAATTCACTTAAGATTGTGTCTCTTTATTTCTGGTGGGCTGGGATTCCTGATCAGATGCGAAACCTCTGCAGAGAGGACTGGGCTAAAGGCCCCTTCATTTTCTGCCAGGCAGTTTGATTTTCTGGGGAAAAATACTTTTGATCAATTCTTTTTTCAACTGTTATTTGCTGAAATTAAGTGAGTTTTGATTGGAAAATAAGCTTAACCAACTGCTTTATCAGTCAGTGGAAATTGCTTTGTCTAATTGACAGAGGAAATATTGGAAGAGAAATCAAGACCTGGAAAATGTTACTTAACAGGAAGAGTTCAGCTCCCCTAAATCACGTTAGCTTTCCATTTYGTGGCGATATTGAATGCAGGCATGTTATAGGCTCTTTTTCAAGGGCAAATAGTAGAAAATTTTCCTAGTAGTGGAAAGTAATTGTGTTAGATTTATTGAAGTAAAGATGATTTATCCAAGTTTGTGACTGAGAATATGAGTTCTTGAGGTGTAAAAACCAAACCTGATTATTTGATTCACTTTCTTATAAAATTAAAGGTTTGTTACTTGAGATGGAGAAGGCGGAGCGGGGTGGCACTTTGTTCCCAGCCACCCAATGCCCACAATTGCCGCTCAGTAAGTTCCGCCCAGAYGCCGAGAGGTGGAGAGTGCTGATGGAGGGATGTCGCCGGAGGAGCCYGGCTCCGGCACCGGCTCTTTGCTGCCACCTGAGCCGGCACACCTGCAGCCGGCACCGGCACCGCTGGCACGGGCATCGCCGGCACGACGCCCGGCTCCGATGCCCCGTGCCAAAGCGGCTGAAACGTCTCCTCTGTGGTTTTATTCTGAACAAAAGCTTTCGCTGGACRGGGAAGATGGGCCTTTCGTTATTTTTCTAAATAACCCAGACGTGCTGGCTGTCCCTCCCGTCCATCCTCACAGYGCAGCCCGACCCAAGCAGGTACATTTCAGTCTGAAACCGCCGTAAATAAAGCAGGAAGAGAAGCGATAGCGCCGGTCCTTCCCCATCCCCTCCCCGGGGCTGTGCCCRAACCACTGAGCGTGATGGATTCAGCCCCTCCAGACCTTAATCATCCTGCGCTTTAGCTGCTGGCGGGGTGTGAAAGCCAATCCCCTGGGCCAGGCAATGCCCAGCTCGGGCGGGAGCCCGGGGGCAATCGCTCCTGCATCCCGCGGCCCCGCTCCAGCGGGAGCAGCAGAGCCCTTTCCCAGTGCCGGCCGCCCCGCCAGTGCTGCGGCAGYGGGGTCCCTGCCCGGGCGCTCCATCACCCTGACAGCTCCTGAAAAACCGCTGCTGCCGGCGGCTCTGCGTGATTGTTCGGGTGCCGGGGCTCCCAACGGTGCCATCAGTCCCAGCCTGTCAAGGCTTGTTGTCCCTGTAGTGGTCAAACCAAAAGCAAATTCAGGCAGCGGCTGTGAAAGAAAGAAGAGAAAAGGAAAGGAAACCTCTGGCTGCGTGAGGAAGGCGAGTCAAGCGATCAAGCCCCCCGTCAGACCGCCGGCACGAGGCACCGAGGGGTTTGCTCGCTCGGAGCCCGCCTGGTCCCCGGGACGGACCGACCTCTCCTCCCGCCTGCGCCCCCGCAGCCGCCACGAGCAGGGGGCCGGCGAGCCCCCCGCCGCCCCCGCGCTCTCGCACCGAGCTGCTTCTGCAGCCCGGGTTTCGTGGGCCGGGCCGCGGGCTGCGGCCCCCGCACAGCCTCACCCGCTCCCACCCGCTCCCGCCCAGGGCAACAGGAGGCAAGGAGAAGAGCTCGGAGAYGCTGGCGGCCGGTGTCTGCTCCTAATGAGAGGGGCCTTACGCTGGATGTTTTGGTTTAACTACCACACTGCCTGCAAATATTGCTGTATACATGTACTGAAACAGAGAAAGGAGCATTTCAGTTCACRTTGTATAGTTTGGCCTTAAGTTTCCTCTACGGGCGAGAAATACATTTTGTCATTTCCTACATCATAAACATTTATTTCTAGTGCTAATTAGAACAGATTCATTGTTGCAGAAGTTATAAGGATCTATAAAAGCTTGCAGTTGTTTCACTAAGCACCCTGCATGCAGCTGTGCCCCCACAAATCTGGAATACAGTAGCAGATGGCAGGTATTATTGCACAATTAGCCAGAAAGGCTGGGTTATCCACTTACCTGGATAATTAAGGAGTTTGGAGAAAAATGTTCCGCTAAGGCAGAAATATTAATATTACATCCCTTCTGCCTAGGCAGCKTCTGCTTTTGAGCCTCACGTTCACTTTTGGTTTTGAAGGCAGAAGTACAAGGGATGTCGCAGAAGAGGAGCTTTCCAATTGCTCATGTGTTCAGGGGATTTTCAAGGCTTGGAGGGTTTTTTTTCGTTATTTTAACAAGGGCTAAAAACATTTTGATGTTGCTTTCTCGTGCTCTRGTAGTAACCAGAAACATTATTTTCATCTGTGTTTTCTGAGTATCATTATTAGCATGGTTGTGCTCGACACAGTCAATAAATGCTGGGGAATAAAATGATATATAAAACGTTTAAGACACAAGAGCCTACGTAGCAAACCTTAGCCACAGAGCATGTTTTTCCTGCTGGCTGTGAGCCCCAGGGACGGGGGATGTTTCAGCAGCTTCTCCGCCGCCCCTTTCGATGCACGCAGCCGGAGGGTGGTTTGCTCGGCGCAGAGGCGACTCTGGGCAGCAGATCCTAGACATATAATCAGATTTAAAGCCTGCATGTGCCCTAGTGCCATAAACGCAGTGCTCTGCTGATGGGAAACCTTTCACACTGGTACAACGTGCACCATAAATTACCGCAGGTGAAAGCATCCCAAATGCCAGCCGATAACCAGCCGGCGCTGACGTTTCTGCCGTGGTGGGGGACCAGCAGCGCAGGCAGCTCTCGCCGACACCCCGGTCCTCAGCCGAGTCCCAGGGGCCGGTGCGAGGCACAGGGCAGCCCAGGTTTGTCTCCTCTGCTCTTGGAGGCYTGTCCAAGGGGGTGGGTGAAGGTGGGCTTTGGTGCTAGAGATTTGGATGGGGATCGAAAGAATAAATAGCAAATGCAGACATACCTGTGCAAACCAACCTTGAAATCGTGGAATTTGGCCCTTCCTGATGCAGCATGACATTTCAGCMGAGGTGTGCAGAAATCCCTTAGCTTTTATCATACACAGAACTGTAAACGTGACCCCGTTTCTACTTTGACACCCCTACTTCATGTAGTATTTACACTGGCATAGAGTGGGTGCAGAAATAGTCGTAACAAGAGGAAAATATTGAAATTAACATTAAAAGWCTTGCCTGATTTTGTCTTGGAAGACATTGGACCAACTGGCTGTTTTGCTTATAGTCAATAACTCTGTTCCAAGGTATATTGCTAGGATCATCTGCAGAGAGAATAAAGTTCACAGGCAGACTCCCAGCCTGATGAAGACACAGTTCAGCTCAGGCTTTAACGTGCAATATTCCTCGTAGAGTGATGAGCTCTGAGCCGACAGCGGGGCAATTTTTTCTTGGGATCTCATTTGGGCCAAAAATGACAAATGTAGCTGCTAATTTAATTGTCTATTGAATTGCCTTTCTCAGAGCTGGCCCAAAAATCAATGCATGGAGATATGTAGGCTGCATGTACCCAACATTATATATACCCCCAAATAAACCCACGTCTACTTTTAGTCAATTGCAAAACAGTGTAAGATGATAATAAAGACTGAACACAAATAGGCTATTTGGCTGAAATATCTGTAATTTAAAATGTGAATGTTCCTGCTTCCACGGGAGCTGAAATGAAAGGTCATGCATTGCTTGCTGGCAGCACGAGGCGGGGGTGGGGAAGGCCAGRGAGCAGCAGCGAGCGTGACGGTGGCTCTGCCACGCGGGAACACGCACGGTGAGCAAATCCACGCCCGAGTGGGGAAACATCCCGAGGAAAGGACTGCGTGGTGTGAAATACAACCCCTGGAGAGTTGCACGGTGCTTGCTGCTGGGGTGAGGTTTAATAACGAACCTGRGGAGCCAAACGGCTGCAGAGCTGGGCAGAAAGGCAGCTTTGGCTGGTGCAACAACAGCCGACGGAGCGCAGCGGGGGCTGGACCCGAAGGGAGTYGGGGACCGTCCCCAGAGCTGCTCGGGCCCCGGACGAGCGCAGGGCACCGCACGTTTCCGCAGGGCTGACATGTGCCGGCAGCATCCCGCTGTTGCGGTTAATCCCAGCCGGCAGTACCCTGTGATCCCGGCTGCTCTACACGGCAGGACGCGGCAGGGCTCCCGGCGCATCTCCACGTCGGTTGTTCCTTACGCAGGAGAGAAGTGGAGACACAAGAACCGGTTTGGTTGTCAAGTGTATTATTTCCCACGAGCAACATTACCCATGTTTTGTTGCTTTAGCTATTTAGATCACTTAATTTGTTTCAGACTAATTASTACTTCATTATGGTGGCATGCCTACTGCGAGCACAATTTCAAGGAATTTTAAAAATTTGATATGCGATATAGTCCTTGAGCCTTGGGCCAGATTTTTGCTTAATAATTTAATTTAAAATTCATGCGACCCCCCTCCCCCCCCCAAGCATYACAAGCTTCCTCTGGAAGTCCAAATGTGTTTCTCTCTGAGCATCACTTGCGTAGCCCTCAGTACTTGTAATGTAATGTAACGCACGATGTAATGTGAAAAATGCTATTTTCTCATCGAGAGCACAATGTCAGAATTATTTTCCTCCTGTTCTTTAAGATACCTGTGCTTTCCCATCCTCGATTAAATGTCAGGTCACGCTGGGTATCCAATCAAAGCTGGAGCTGTTTCAGATACCATTTCACATAAGCACAGGGAGGAATGCTGAATTTTTATCACCTTTTTTTGAATTGAAACCTCCAGGACTGAGAACACATATATCCAGCCCAAAGAAAAACAACGCTGGGGCTGCCTGCACCCACCACCGCAGTCTGCCCCGAACAAACCCTGCGCGGATCTCATTGCCTCCATGCACTATGTTCCACTGAATTAAGCTCAAAGATTAAAGCAATAAGAAAATAAAATTGAATTAAGTTGATGAGAATTCCAATAATGTCATTTGTAATTAGATCTTTTGTTTTCCCATTTCATTCCCTGCTCTTTTATAGTCTTTCTCTTTTCAGCTTTTGTGTCTTCTCCTCATCCCTCTTCTGAATTTTTTTTAAATCCCTTGCTAAGCTCTGAAGAACACATCTGCATTATGTAATCCTCAGACAAATAATTAACCGAGAGCGGCCGTGGCAGCGCAGCCGGCCGAGGATGGTAATCTGTCCCTGGCATTGCTGCTGCCTCGGGCTCTGGATTCTGACGGCGGCATCCCCCAGAGCCCACACGAACACACCAAACCCGCTCTCCCCAGCACGGGCACSGCAGGCAGAGATTAGCCCCACAAAGCCATACAAACCAGCCAGCAGCGCATCGTGTGGTTGGAAACCAGCCCGAGCTGTTCTGCTAGCGCCGCGGCGCAGGCTGGGGAGGACACCTCCGCATTGCCCCCGGACCCGGGGCTCYGCAGCTCCCAGCCCTGTGCTCCCCCCACCGAGCCCCCCCGGCCTCCCAGGGCTGGTGGGTCTGCCGCTGCCGCCTTCCCCTTGCTGGCCTGGGGCATAACACCCCCGGGAACGCAGAGACTCCGGCTGTAGGCTGTAAATCTCCATCGTCGCCCCGGGAGGAGGCTTCACCAGCCTGGGCACCCGGGGCTTCGAGGAGCGTCACCGGCACAGACACCCGAACCGGGGTGAGGTGGCAGAGGGCTGACGGGCCACGGCTGCAGTTCCCAGTACTTGACATTTTTGCAAGGCGGAAACTGGAGGGAAGCACCTTTAAATGAATGTAACATCTACTCTAGCCACATGAGGAGAGCTGATGCCTTTGTGGACCTGACGAAGTGAGAAACTGGGCCAGCAAATGAAGGCACATATGATTCATCTGCAATGAAAGTCCCTTTCATGTTGCCTGCGCTCACTGCGGTATCCCAGCGTTGAGCAGAGACCCCAGCCCACCCGCACGTCGCTCCCACACCAGAGAGCTGCTGCGCACAGGGGACGGCGACGCCTCGGAGCAGAGCTGCAGACGGAGACCGTGAGCCTCTGGCTCACTCAGAGAGCGCTTTAAAAACAAAAAGGGGAAATATCTGTTAGACTAGCAGCACTGTTGGGCTAAAACAGAGCCTTAGGGTGTTTACAGGGGGAACAAAACCCACGAACCCCGGGGAGGGGAGAGGGAGGGGGGGGAGCATCACCCTGCTCTCGGGCATGCAGGGCAGGGGCCGCCCCGCCACAGCAGGCAGCCAGCTCTGGGCTGTCTGTCCTCTTCGGAGACCGACATCGGACCTTACCTCTTGGATGTGCGACAAATGGCTCAGAAAAAATCAAGAATCCCGAGGCGGTTCGGGGCGACATGTGTTACTGTGCCCAAAGCCACGATGGAGGAGCGAGGGCGGCGGGGGCCGGGGAGCAGCCCTGCTCTCCGCGGCRCCAGGCAGGGCTGGCGAGCAGCAGCTCCCGCCAGAAGCACAACGACCTCGGGGGGATTTTTCACTCAGCTTTGTGATTCCGCAGTCCCAGCACCCACGTGCTGCCATGTCTCCCAGGCCGCTCGCTCTCTTGGGTGCCCATGACTGTCAGTGATTTCTGTTTTGTCTTGCAGCAGTGGAGGGTAAAACCCAAGCACGCAGCTCACGGCCGGCGTGCAGAAACCAGCAGGAATTTTACCAGGGATCAAGAGAAAGAGAAGAGCAGCACTGTCCTCTGGGTACTCAGAGCTCCTTACGCAGCGGCTGCATGCAGGGAAGGCTCTGATCAAATTACCTCCCAAGCACGCTGACTATATTTGCCTAGAAGCCTAGCTTTTATAACTGCAATTTTTAATTGAGAAAGATGACAGCTCAGTTTTCRGCATCCTTTGTCAGCTCCTGCCAGGCTGGTTTTATCACCCAGCTAACACTGCTTCCATTCATTCATACCTGGATGTTTTTGCTGTAACTGGTGTTCCATGATTCAAACTTTTGGTTTCCCTAAATTGGATTATTGCAATCCGAGGCCTTTTGGGCTGCCCACAGACTGTTCTGGCACAGCACAGTGCTGTAGCTCAGTGTAACACGCAGAAATTTCAGCTCTGATCCCTGTTACGGTTAATCTTCATCTGCTTCCTTGCAGAGAGTGGATTGAGCTAATGCTGTACGGGATGCTCTRCCCTGCTCATCCGGCAGGAATCCCTCTCCTTCCCCTTATCATTCACGTAATTTTGAACCAGCCATGGGGTTGCAGAGCTGGGGCACGTCCAGTTCATGAGCTTAACTAAACTCTGAACATACAAAGAAAACGCCACCAGGTTAAACAGGATTTTCCCTTTCTGAGCTGAGTTGTTCCTGGTCAGGGTCCGCCCGCAGTTCTGCTGCGGCAGCTCACACCCCCCGCTCCSCATAACCCCGTCCCTGGGCTGAGCTTGGTGGGACCCTGCCAACAGCCCGGCTCTAACCTGCCACTGCCGCGTTCAGCAAGTAGTATCCAAAACATTGGGGTCTGTACATGGAAAATAGGACATAAACACCTGACTGGGGGAATAAAAAATGTTTTCCTTTCCATTCTCCTTTACAGTAGCTTGAGCTGATTTCTAGTTTATCATTGGTAATTAACAGYGGACATCACTGCTTCTAATTCCTCATTTTATTGTCCTCTGATGCAGAACAATTTCTGTGGTATAAGAGCATTTGCCGTGCTGTGCCACACACTCACATGGGTGGGAGACTATAGGGCGTTCACTTTGTAAAGAACTATTAAAAGTGACTCCAGGAGTCAATAAGCTAACAGCTTCACTTCGGCTGCTTTATCAGTATTGATTCAGTTAATAATTATTTATCTTAATCCTAGGCCCTCGGCAGCTGCCAGTTTAACCCTTTGGAGGAGGCATGTTACGGAGTCAGGCGGCTGCCCGGATCCCAGGTAGCAGGGAGGTTTCTCTGTAATTAAATTCCTTAGCGATTTTCTGCTGTGACAGCCCAGGCACTCTCACCCGATGATCGATAGGAAGCCGAGACAGACGGCAGAGCAAGCAGCCCCTCTCTGGGAAGGCGGGATGCAAGCACTGATCCTGCTCAGAGGCAGCGGGGCCAGGAGGGAGYGGAGCATCCCCACACCCAAACCCCATCTGGGTGCTGGCACCCTGTCCCCCCCGGCCCTGCAGCCAGGGTCCTCCCCCGCCTCCCTCTCCCCCGTCCAGGGGGGACCCTTCACTGCGCTGGCTTTCTGCTAGGACGTTTGCGTGTGGTGGTGCGGGGCTTGACTCTGCCCCTTTACTCGCCTTAAGCTCCTATACAATACCTGCCTCCTCCTTTGACTCACCAGACCCAGCAGTATTAAACACTAATTTCCCATTTATTCTCGATAAAAAACGTTCTTTAACTCCTAATAGCTTTCCTAAAGCCATAACCTGCTTTGTCTGTTGTTTAATAGGAAATCAATATTGTTGTAATACAATGAAATTAACATTGATTTATCTCATTCTAACTGGCAGCTAAACCAATAAGGCATTAGTCCATGTGCTCCTTCCAGGAGGTCCAGTCGGCTTCAAGCCTGATGTGTTTCTGTTTGCTAATAATTAATTACAAAAACCTGGCATAAGGCTTGCAAAGGGGATTAGGCAGAATAACTACTTGCAGCAGTTTTCAAAATTAATGCAAAAGTGGAACCTATCAAACCGAGATGCATTTTAAGCGTGTTCATGCTGGCAGGCACAGGCTGCCTAAGGGCATCCACCTTTGCTTGCCAGGGGCTGGGCGAGGGGGCAGAAGCCACCGGCACATTGCTCCTGCTTGTCACGGGCATTTCAGCMGGATTGGCAAAGGGGTGCAGAGCCCTCGCCTCGACCTCCGGCAAGGAGGCAGGGCCGGGGTGCCTAGAGAGCTTGAAAGGGGGGGACACTGGCTTATGCTGTAGCCATCTAATTGTGATCATTTGACCTCCCTGATGCACACCCTACAGGTGCCTGTTCTTCCACCAAAAACACCCCAGAGACGGGAGGCTTCACTGCGGAGGGAGGTTTGTGTGAGCAATGGTGCTGCTGCTGCCCCGGCTGCACGGGTGAGGGTCTGTCCCTGCCACGCACGCACGCCGCAAAGCGCAGGCTGCAGATCCGAGCTTGAGGTGTCCATGCCGTGCTATGAACGCTTAATTGGCTAAACAGCTTCTGTAATTGCATCAGTAAAACCTGCTGCACGAGCATCCCCTCTCCTAACCTGCTTCAGGGCGTAAATTGTCCATCCCACAGGATCGGGATGGACCTGCCCGCCCTGGGATCGCACACGCAGTGGCACAGGCAGAGGGAAAGCACCAGTGTCTTGTCGCTTTGCTGGAGCTTTTGCTCTAACAGCTGGTGGTGGATCGGCGAACAAGAAATCAAAAGGTAAAAACGGATTTCTGGTCAAGGAGAAAGGACATTTGTCTCTCACTCAGAGGTCTGGGAAAGCCATTTCTCATTTTAATAATGCAGTGATTAACTTTGAGGCAGGAGGGAATACTCCTCTGACACAGGAATGCTCTTGACTGCAGTTTACATGGGATCTACAGTAATTCTGTTGTATTAATATAATTACTAGACAATCCATTTCAATAACATAATCATGACCCATATTTCATTCCTCAATTACTGTTCTGATGAGAACAGTTTCTAAGCCAYAACCTCCTCACAAACCCATCACTAAAATGATTTTTAAAAGAGAACAATCCAATAATTATTCTCACCATGTTAAGCCAATTAGCCCAGTGGCAACGGAACAGAAAGGTATTTTTCTTACTGGCTACTCGTCAGCAGTGAAAAGAGAAGTTTCAGCAGAAGAACACAACCCTCTTCAGAGGCCTTTTTTAAAAACTTTCAGTCTTTCAAATAATGAACACGCTGGGACAAATCAGCCCTGAGCAGCAGAAGACGACGCAATGACGGAGCTGCCCTGGCAGAGAGTTGCAAGCTGGGGTTTGTGCAGTCCCGTCCCCCCCCCCCGTCCCAGCAGGTACGTGTGGCGATGCCGCTTCAGGGAGCATTCCCCTGACCCAGGTGGGGACCGGTGCATGACACACATAAGACATGCCTGCGGTGCCGGGCGCTGCTCATCGCTCCCCGCTCCTGTCCTGAGGCTCGGCTCCGTGGCCGTTTCTCCAGTCCCGCAGTCCTGCCTTGGCTGCCCTTTCCCATTTCACTGTGGCTTTTGCCAGTATTTTTCCTGCTGCACCTGCCTGCGCTCCCGCAGCGCTGGACAAGCTGCTGCAGAAATCTTCCTGCCTGCCCCTGGGCCGGGAGCCGCTGCCTGCTCCGCGGTGAGGCTGGGCCATGGGACCGTGAGCCCGGGCAGCTGATGTCCGCTCACGGGGCGTGCTGCCCTGCATCCCTACCCGTCACCTACCGCGCTTCACTGCTGAGGGTGACCCCGGGTTTGGCCAAACCCTGTTTCTGCAGCCAGGGGAGGGCTAGAGAAGCCGACAGCCGTGCTCACGGGGGACGGAGCCTCCTAATCGCGCCCTCGTTAAGCGCTCTCGCTGCTTGCTTTTGCCTTCAAACCATCTGCAGCGCTGACAAGCCGCCTCGCCGGGACACGGGTCACACGCGGCACTGTGCCCCCCGCTCTGCCGGCGGCCGCGGTCCCCTGGGAGCCCAGGCACCCCGGGACAGGCACAGSCAGCCCGGCTGCAGGCTCTGCTGAGCTGGGACCCCTGCGGGGGCAGCTCCCTGGCTGCACCCGGGTGCTCAGTGGGACGCTGCCTCCGTGGGCAGGTCCAAGTGTGCCCCCAGCTCCGTGTGAGTGATCACGCTGTTGRGATGCTTGTTTTGCTGCCTGGGAGCTGGATTTTCCCCAAGCGATGTGTGGGGAAAAGGAAACCCACGCATGTTTTTGACACCTTATCTGAGCAAAATATAAAATCTGAAGTTTTGGACTCTCCCTGTCTCAGAGCCTGGTCTGTTCTCGGCCGGCGTGGGAGCGGGTGATGCCACCCTCCCGCAGGTCCCACAGCCACCCTCGCACCGCCGGTGCCTGGGGTATTACCTGCTCCAGCGCTGCTCCAGGCACCAGCCCTAAACGTTCTAAATTTAAACAGATTACATTTCCAGGAGATCACAGCAACATGTGAGGGATGAATCCCGCTTGCCTCAGCACTGGAATTAAAGAGCAGAAATACGATTGTTTGCCATAAGAAAGCAGTTCAGAAAGCTCCATATTATACACTATCATGTTATACATGATGGTTTTACACTGCAGTCCTCCGAGATTGTAAAGAATAAAATCTTAACAACATTCTCTCCTGCATTAATCAGTTTAAGCTGATCCTACAGGATACAAGGGCAAATTAAATTCTATTTGCAATTTCATGCATGACGCACAGGCGCGGACGATGCCTGAGCTAGCAGTTTTTCAGTAAGACAAGCGTGTAAGTTGCAATTATGCAGTTACTTTCTCCCATGTGCCAACACTCTTATTACTGACAAATTTATAAATGAAAATGTATGAATGGTATTAAACTCACCTTCAAGGATGTAGCAAATTAAAACGAATAACTTGTAAGACTGTATTTGAAGAAAAACAAGACTTTTAATGGTTAAAATGACAAATGGGAACCCTGTGCCTTTCCAGGGCTGCCCCGATAGCCCGCTCCCCGTGCGTGACCTGACGTGCCCTGCAGAGACCGGGAGGCTCCGACCCCGACCCGCTGCCGGCAAGCGCCGCGTCTCCCAGCCGGGCTGCGAGCAGCGGGGGGCAGGGGTGCACAGCCGCTCCGGTGGGACGGGGTTCAGGAGCCCTGTCCCCGTGTACTCCCCTCACAAGTGCTGGGTGGGAAACCCTGTCCCCAGGGTGGCAGGGCCATGGGTGCAGCACAGGGATGGCTGCTCAGGACACCAGGCCCAGGTGGGCTTTTCCAGACGCTTTCGACTTTTAGCACTTCCAGGGTGCTTTCTTCTCCTTTTTAAACTGTAAATAACTGGAGGAGCCCAGCGATGCAGAACAGCCCAGTGCCAGGGCTGCAGAGCCTCACAGCTCATTAACAGCTTCTGAAATAGAAGAAAGCAAGACCTCTTTTTTCCCCCTTAGCATTTCAAAGATCCTTTCATTCCTGTCAGAAAAGCACAGGCCCCCTGCTTGACCTCTCTCCCTCCCGACCATGCAGCCGTGCAAGGGAGAGCCGCTGTCCCCGCACGCAGCCTGGGCATCTCGGCAAACCCGCGCAGCAGCCTGCGTGGCCTTTTAGCAAGCCCCGAGCGCCTGAAGGAGCCGAGCTGGAGGTCCCTCTCCCGCAGAGATTTACAGTTACCGTCTGACCTCTTAAGGCAACGATCTGTCACTTCTGCAAGATTAACTGTGTCTATTCCGGCTGACAGAGGCTCATGCTGCTAATTTTACATGATCTACAGCCCTAATGTCTTCTCAATTTCGGAGATGTGCAAGAAGTTCAGTGTATGTAAGCTATGGTATTGCTGCATGGTCTTTCCGAGCAGCGCAGCACGGGCATTTAGTCAAGGTTTCTATCTAAAGCACACCTCATGAGAGACTGCAGCCCAGGCTTCTCTTTATCTTCCATCCTGCATGACTGAGTCCCAGGCAACCTTCTCCAGCCTGAAGGCAACTGGGACTTTTTTGAATCAAGAACAATACTGATGCAAAGTTCCAGGCCAACTTCACTAATCAAACACAACAATTTTCTAAGCAGCAGCTAATTACCAGCTGCCTGGGTCCCTCAGAGGGGAGAGCTTGAAAAGCAACAGCCACAGGTACGGATGCACGTGGGGAAGCCAGCAGCAGTCGGCCCGGAGGAGCCCAGTGACTCACACAGGGTGTCTTGGCACAGCATGAACGGTCTGATGTTGATTTAGGGTTTGAACAGGGGCAGCACTGGGAAAGCAAAGTAATGCTAGAGGTAATAATAATCCAAGCATGCTCCCTGCCTGTTTGTAGGGTCAGCAGTGCCCTTGGTGTGCTGACACTGCTCTGCTTGAGCCATTTCATTAGGCACAAGAAATGTCTGATTCACCCCTCAAGCTCCCTGGCATGTCTGCAGGGAGGGATTTGTTTCCCTGGGGCTGCCCAACCCCACGCGATGCAGAAGCTGGAGGAGCTGCTGGTATCGCCTGTTTGCGACAAGGCTGGCATCCCCGACTCCCTGAGCCATCTAGCACGCTTCGTGGTACCCAGCTCATCCTCAAATGGCTTCTTGGCTTCCCCTGCGCATCGTCTGCACACGCCTTCCTCGGCGGCAGGGACGGGCAAGAAGAGAACTGGCAAAAGTCTCCAAGTTCTCCTTTTCAAGCTTCACCACAGCGCTAACAATTTTTAAAATGCTGTTCTTGGTTTTGTTGTTTCCTTTTTCCAAGGTCCCAGCCCCTGCAGTCAAGTGATAGTACGAGTTTCTTGCTCCAGCTTTCATGGGATAAATGTTCAAAACAAATGAAGCGAACTGGCGGGAAGGAAATAGTGCAGAGCTGGTAAGTAGGATGTCTCACTGGAAGGCACATTTGTTACGGGTTACGGAGAATAAAGAAGGGGTACCTGGTGGGTACTTGGACCAGTGTCTTGCACACCCTTCTCACGCCCTGTCAATACTAGTCAGCTCTGGAGAGAACACGGGAATAGGGCCAGATAGCAAACCTTCATCTCAGAGAAATGCCTTAAACTTCCCTTCGGAGGAATTGAATCCCTGCCCAAGCACTCCCCAGCCAGCAGCTCCGTGATCTCCTGTCCCTCTCCATTGCGCAGGGTATGCGATCATGCTCCATGCAAAAGTTCAAAGCCATTTCCAGATGCATTTGTAAGGACGCCTGTGTTAATCAGGTTATAATGTAATATGCTTTTTAGTCCTCTGGAGGGGAAACTTACACTTTTCTTCAAAGCAGTTTTCTCTGATAACTTATAACCTCTCCCCCTCCGCCTTTCTCCTCCTTCAGTGTTATTTCCCCACTGGGAGCAAGCGATTTTGTGACGTTATGTACAATACCATATACCAGACTGCTCCGCTTTGGTCTTTCTCAGTGCAACAGCTGCAGCAGAGCCCCAAAACCACGCGGGGCCCAAAGCGCTGGAGCAAGTCCCACACGGGTACTGCAGCTCCTGCCCTGCTTCTCCTGCCGGGGCCCCCCGCACCCACCTTCTCATCCCCATGGTTTTTTTCCCCCTCTACATTATCTTAGGTTAAGAAACTCATTGCCTCAGACTGCAAAAAGCTTGGTAAGACCTTGGAAAGGGTCAGGCATCAGTACAGATCACAAGGCAGCCTGGAAACCTGCGTGTGCTTACAGTGCTCTCCAGCCCCTCGCATCCTTTGTTTGCCTCTGCTTCTCCCTTCTCTCTCCCTGCTCTGTGTTTGATATTTATGCCTGCAATTAGATCAGCCAGCTCTGCAGTGCGTTCAGGAGGGCATCTGCATGAGAGATTATCTGCGAGGCTCAGCAGCCCGGTGCTGTTGGGATCTGCCTCCCACGCAGCCCGCACCGGCTCTGCCCAGGCACCCTGCGGGAGAGCCCACCAGCCCAGGCACACGGCTGCCCCATGGGGCGAGACCCCCGCAGCCCCCCAAGATGCTGTGCCAGCACGGCTGGGCTGGGACCAGGAGCCCCCAGGCTCGTCCCAAGGAGCCTGTCCCCTGGGTCCCCTCACCCCACGGGCAGGTGCTCTCCTGTGCAAGCAGTGACCCTGCTGCAGCTGGACACGCACACACACACAAAAAAAATCACAAGTCCACATGACATCTTAAATTTAAGTGAAGGCATCAGGCAACCAGAGAAGGAGCGCACACAGATATGATAGCGGGCTTGTAACAGGCTGAAACCTCTTCAACGCAGCCATGCAAAATCATGCTGCGCTCCAGCCCATTACAGCCTGGGGCCCTGAAACAAATCCAAAGTCATCACCAACCTGCAATGCTGCTCTCAACACTCAGTAACTTTGATTGTGCATTTCTTGTCTGTGTGTTTGGAGTTTTCTTGTAATTCAGGTGATAGGATGCTGAGGAGGAATCTCAGAAAAACCCTTTGCTATGTTTTATTTGCAACATTATGCTAATAGTCTATGGCTTTATTTTGTCGGTCTATAAATTACCTATTCATAAGCAAAACACTTCGTCCTTTACGAATGCACCATGCTTAATTAATACTGAAAATCAGGCTGTAGCTGCATGGTTGCAGAGACCAAGAAGTTCCATAAGAACGTAGGGGAGAAGCCTGGCGCGCACCTCCAGCAGCGAGGGCGAGGGCGAGCCGTCCCGCACGCCGCAGAGCCGCCAGACCACACCGCGGGGCGAGGAGCGTGCCAGGCTGCGCGGGCACCTTCTGCTGCCGGCTTCTGCCCGCTCCTCAAAGCCAGGAGACAGGACGGTGGAGTAGCTGGGGCAGTGGCCTGCTGGCAGGATTGGGGCTCACCCTCCCGAGGTCCTGGGGCTTCCCCTCGGCCAGGCCGTTGGCAGCTCCCCAGCACGCTGCAGCACACAGCTGGGCCCCGGTGTTGCTGTGATCACGGTTTGATTGCTTGCACAGGGGAGGTTCTGTCCCCCAACCCAACACCAGCAGACCAGTCACCAGGCTGCCCTTCCCAAGGTGACCTAAGGAGGTAAGGGATCAAGGGATTCTGTTGCATAATTAGCCCCTTTTGTACATGCCATATCATCACAGGCTTCTCCGAGAACATTTGTCACCCTCATGTATTTTCTGGCTTTTGTGGGCCTATTTGAGCATTCTTTGTTTTCTTGAGTGGCTGCTTATGACCTTGGCAGATGTTGCCAACGCCGCCTGCACCACAACAGCCCGGCACAGGCTGGGAACGGGGATGCAGAAGGGCTGCAGCAGCTCGGCAGGGACTGCCAGGGGCTCCTGCACAGCCATTTATCACACCGGCACCTCTGCCTCAGCACAGCTAGATTAAACATTAAGCATTGGCTAAAGTGTGAACACGCTGGCAGGCAGCTAAGCAAGACACTGGCTGAGAGCTGCGAAGCCGGGAGCCAGGGCACGGGCATCGCCCGAGCGTCACCACCGACCCCCGGCCGTGGGAACCCGGCTCCCTCCCGCCCCGCTCGCCCCCGCAGCCGTACTCACGGAGGGTCCCGCCGCAGGCAGCTCGCTCTCCTGGGAGGCCGGCACTTGCTCACCACCGGCTGCAGAGACACCCTGAGCCCAGCACCCCCGCCCCGAGCCCTTTAATGCCTTGCCCCGGGGGTGGTGGGCTGGGAATCCCGCAGGTGTGCCCCCCCGACGGGCTGAGGGCTCCACCGATGCCCAGCTGATCGGCAGCTCCCGAGTAAAGACATGTAGCTCCCTGCCATAACTGCTCGCCTCTTGAATTTACCTAACCCTGAAAACACAGTCCTAATTAAAATATTGACGCAAGGAAGTGGAATCAATCACCAGCTGGCACACCAGGACACACTTTGCATTAAATAGCAGGCAGCTGGGTTGTTATGGACTCCTCAGGTGACATTTGATGGCTGTTTGTGCAGGAGGAGAAGTGGCCCCTGGCTCAGCGGTGGCAACAATTAGCACAGAGCAAGCCACGGTGTGCGTGATTTTAACACTGAATAAAGACTCCTGGCCCTACTCCCCTTAAGCACCTACGCAAAAAGCTGAGGGCTCGTTTTTCAAGGGTGATGAAGGTCCCATTTTTGGGGTCCTGGGGTGCAGCTCTGCGTAGCTCATGCCGCGGGGTGGTTATCAGTTATCACCCTGCGGCAGCTTCCCCTGAGTCCTGGCACACCTGAGGAGAGATTTTCTCGTGTTTTATTGCCTTTAGGCAATAGCAGCCAAACCCTGAGGTGGAGGGAGGGGAGCCGGGGGCTTCGCTGGAGGAGGCGATGGGGAGAGGGGGGTCCCCCCGGCAGAGCGGGGTGGGAGGTGGGGACTTCAGGGCTGCATTTGCTAAAACTTCTTACCTGCGGGTAATAACGGGGGTCATTTTCCACTCGCTCCCCTCACCAGTGCCCCCACTGTGTGTGTGCAGCATCAACTGGTCCAGACTGGACTCCTGCACTGGGGTCCACCTGCGGGTGCCAGCGAGGGGGGACCCAGGGGGGGGTCAGAGCGGCTCAGCCCCACTCCTGCACTGGGAGCCGTGCGCTCTGCTGCTGAAAAATGTAAAAGCAATTTTACAGGGAGCATCAAAGGGCTGTGGAAGGTATTGTTAACCCACATCAAAGATGGAGGCCCGAGCAAGCGGCTTGGCAGGGGTAGTGAAAATCACGGCAGTGAGATCAAAAGGAATAAAATACCAAGATGTGCAATATTTCTTTGCCAGCCAGAGAGATAACTAAGAGATCTTCAAAGGTGTCTTCTGCGCTCATGACTGACTGATAAATAAATAAATAAGGCAGTTGGCTCCTTCTGAGCTCAGCAGTAAGAGGACGAGGGGCAGGGAAGGAGAGCTGGCCCCTAACCCTGCTCGACGGGCCCGTCACGCAGGATCGCTCCCTGCCTTCCCGTCGCTGCTCCAGAAGAGCAATAATCTAGAAATGGGTGCAGGGGTAAATACTTGATGGGAAACACCACCCGAGGCTTTGCCTTCACCGTACATTCATTTCCCCTGCGTGGCCCAGGAGTCTCAGGCCCGGAGGGCGGCTGTCGGTGCGTGACCCGGCGGCGGAGCATCCCCGGGCTGCCCGTCCCCCACGGGCACGGAGGGGCCCACGGCTCCGCGCTGCGGGAGCCCCACGTGCTGCCCTCCTCCTTCTGGGGCCGTGGTTTTAAGCGGATTCTCTCTGAGACTGCTGTGACTCCTTGCACAAACCCTCCTCCCAAGTGTCATATTAAAGAGGCTATTAAAAGACTTCCAGACGTGTAAGTTTTCACACTCTTGTTACAGCTGACATCTGCCAGCAGCAGCACCCAGAGCTAATTAACAGCCCCTGTTATCAAAATATGAAACTCATTATTTTAAAGTAACCTCTTTCTTTCTCCCAAAGTATGTTCATAAAATGACACATCAGGAAATTTTTTTCCATCCATGAGTTACGCTCCATTTTCTAGGGATTTTGAGAGAGCACCATAGATTTCGTTCTTTGGGAAATGGGGTTTTTGCCATTTGGGAGGAAACCCGCTGGCAGTGGGCACTGAGAAACCGTGGCACATGCCACAGCAATGACAAAGCCCCTTCGATCCCTGTGCCCAAGGACCGACCCTGCACCACGGGCCCTCGGCTGCCTCCGAAGTAACAATCCCCTGTTCCCAGGGGAAAGCCCCGAGGAGCGGGGGCACCCGCGGGGTGGGAGCCGCGGGGCTCCTCGGCAGCACCGGCAGCGGATGGTCCTTCCCAACGCGCAGAGCCGGTGGTGCCTCAGAATCCACCGAACGGTCAGCGTCACTGAGAGGGGGCTCTTGCCCATCGCCTCCTAGTTTTGACAGCGTTGTGGGGTGGAGGCCAGACACCCCAGGCTGTTTCATTTTAATCCCAATAGCTTCGTACGCATGGGGAGGTCACACATCCGCCAAAATAATGGTGCAGGCGTGACAGTGCAATTCCCTTTGGAGGCAGAACCCTGGTTTGGATATTCTCCTGGTTTTCGGTCTTTCTTCCTGTCAAGAATAAGCTGCAGCAGTAAGCCCACAACTGCTGTTGAAGAAAGGAGGCAGTTCTTTTATCTAAATGGCAAATTCAGATAATAAGCAGGGAAACAGCTTGGCTTAAAAACCCTGAACAAACTGCAAATTATTCTGTTTGAAAGAAATAAGCTTGTTGTAAATTTTCAATTGGACAGCTCAGTTTTGACTGCTAGCGGATCAAAAGATGCATTTCCTYGAGTGTCTGAAAGCAGCAGAGCAGACGGCAGCAATTTCTAAGCCCTGTCAGGTCCCCGGCTGGGCTCAGCCCGTCGTGGCAGCCGCCAGCGCTGGGCTGGTTATTTGCCCGGTGGCTTTAACAAGAGTTCGCTCAGGCTTACCCCTGATTATTGGGTCTTTAAACCAGTAATGATTAAAATGAAATAACACCACAGCAGAAGGCAGACTGAACTCCCTTCACTCTGCAAACACACCAGACCTCTCTCCCTGCTGGGGTAAGAAAAGCACATAAATAGTCCATTTAACACTGGAAAGGCAGCCAAACAGGAAGAAATTTATTCATGGCATTTTTTCAGCTTTTGTTTGGGGATCTGCAGGGGGGACTTCAGTGTAAACCTGCCTGGCTTTGCTTTTGTTAACCCTTGTCTTGCTTTTTGTGAGGGAAAGAGAAAAGCAGCAGAGCTTCAGGCAGACAGCGTGGGTTTGTGTGTCCTGCAAAAACCAGGTATCAGAGTCATSCCTGGAAAAAATTTCCACTGAAGTGAGACACAAATGCAGATGTTAGCACAAACAGGCTCCTGCTCGGCTCACGGGCTCACTGGTCTGATCCAGCGCCGTCGGAAGCGCAGGGTCCACAGCTCCCCTGGACCCTCTGGGAATCCTTCCATCCTGACAGGACTTTGGGCTCCGGTCCTGGTGTGTGCCCGGCGGGATGAGCGGTTCCCTCTGGGACCGCTGCCCGGCGAGCTGCGGTTCATTCTGCCACACTGCGGGTTATTTTCCTGCTCTTTTTTCCCTTTGCTCCTTTTCTCCTGGATTCTCCAGTGTGTTTGCAGCATTTATAAGGGGCGGCGGTCCGCCTTTGTCCGAGCGGTCTGGAGCTGCCGTGTGTGGGAAAGGGAGCTCCAGCCGAGCCAGCTGCGGCCCAGCTGCGATCGCTGCACCCGGTGCCGGCCCTGCCTGTCCTGCCTTTTCCACTGCTGATCCCGAGAGGGGCAGGTGGTGGCCTTCTCCTCTTTCTGTTTCTGCTTAAAACACAAGCATTTATTTGTGCGGTTTCTTTTCAACATTTTCAACATTTCTGCATGAGAAATATCCTGATGCTCCACAACATCCCCACAGTCCTTTGCCAAAATCAAAAAGCAGAATGTCAGCAGTGCTGACATTTCTTTAAATTACAAACTTTTCCCACATGCAGTTTTGTATCTGAAATGTTTTCCTATTCATAAACGCTCTGGTAGTGGAGAGAGAGAAAGCGTGAGGAACCGGGAGACGTGGTCCTGCACATCGCCCAGGCCCTGCTCTTCCCCGGCCGTCCGCTTTCTGAACAGGCTGCCCGAGGCTTGCCTGTAGCCTCCTCAGAAAATCCCAGCCAATGACTTTTGTACCAACTTATTTTATTGCTGATTTAGGCTTAGGAATGTTTACTGTCACCTCAGTTGTTTTACATTCTTTATGGCTTGGATATTTTACATGTGCAGCTACCTCCCCTAACAAAAGCAGAACAGAGAAGGTGAAGAGCCTGCGCAGAAGGGTTAAACAGTTCAGGGGCTGGCTGGTGAGGTTCATCAGAAAAGGCCTAGAACCAGCGCTCCCCCCAGTGCAAAGGCACCACATCCCCCCCCCGGCCCAGGAGCTGGAGGACAGGAGGGAAGTGGTCAGGAGGCACAGAACTGCCCTGATGCTAGAACTGTCATTTCCAGCGCTGGGTTAAAGCGTTCAGCCCTGTGAGTGAGTGAGAGCCAGTTGGTGTTTGAAGTGCTGTACATTTGCATTATAAAGGATCAGATCCAGGTATAAATTATATATCTTGTTTCAATACCATCTTTAAAAGCTAGTGAAAATTGTCCTTTGAAGAATTGATTCCTGCGATAACAGACCTGTATCACGCTTGTGAGGAGCTCACCCCCTTCGCAGCGCGGGGACGGCAGAGGGGTGCGACGGCATCCCCGGGGGAGCTGGTGGGGTACGAACCGTCCCCTGCACAGACCCAGCTGGCTGCCGGGAGCACGGCAAAGCAGCTTAGCTTCCATGCTCGGGAGTGTTCATCTCTTACAGGTCTGGGAGAGGATTGTTTCCCTTCTGGGTATAGTAAAGTACATAGGGACGCATGCTGCCAAATYGCTCCCTGGCTGCACTGCTCAGAGCCTGTCTCCATGGGAGATAATGCAGCTATTCCACAGCTAAATCAACGTACAGAAGTATGGGAATTCGGCCTGTAGTACTTGAGTTATTGTCTCCCTGAAACTGTGCCCAGAGGAAGTGAAGCGGGGGGACACAGGCYGTGCGCCCTGGGAGCCAGGGCTGGGGGCTGCAGAGCCGGGCCGGGGGGGCACATCCTGGGAAGCTCCCTGCGGCTGGGCCGCCCGCTCCCACCGGCTCGCAGGAGCCGCCCCGGGCGAGTGCCGGGGGCCCGGGGAGGGTCCCGGTGGCTCCGGGTGAGAGCAGAGCCGTGGGCAGAGCTCGGAGTGGGCCGGGTGCCTCCCGCGCACCCACCTGCAGCCCTGCCCGGCCGGTGCTCCTCTCGCTGCCGCGACACGGCGGGAACCGGCACCTGGCTCCAGAGGGGGATGCACGGAGCTCACCCCGGCACTCCTGGACACAGGCTGCCGAAGAGTCTCCGGGTTGTCCCGCAGCCTGGGCGTCAAAAGCTGTCTGAGTCTCGTGCTGCCCTCGCCTGCCCGAGGGATCGAGAGAGCTCACCGTCACCATCCCAGGGAGCTGCACAGTGACTTACCCCCTACAACGTTTTTATTGGGCCCGTCTGTGTCCATTACACCTCAGGGTGGCCGTCAGCAGCAGGACTGCCAGCGCGATCCCCGGCGTGGGCCTGTCCCGCCACGCCGCGCGGGCTGGAGGGGGCCGAGAGCACACGGCCCCGGGGACCCCGGGTCTGCGCACCCCCCGACTCCTCACCCCGGGGGTGTGCGATGGAGCCGGCCTCCCTCAGGGTAGAAAAGAGAAAAAAARTGAGCGCGGACGCTCTGGAGCTGGGGCTGTCATCAGACCCCTACGGCTGAGTGGTGCAGGGCGCTGTAACCCCAGGTCGGCTCTGCCCGTCCCCCCCAGCGACCCTCGCTCCGCGTCGGCTTGCTCCCCGTGCCGCTGCCCTCAGCCGGCACCGGCGAATCCGTGTCCCGGGGGGTCCCACGGCCTCTGCCCGCCCGGCCGGTGCGGCTCTCCCTGCTGTGACAGGCGAGGTGAACCGAGCTGTTCTCTGCTAATGCCACAGCTGGAAAAACGCCTTTTTCTATCTGTGTGCATGGGAGGACGAAGGGGTAGTTTGCATACTGGGAGCCATAATCTGTAGTGTGATGTACGTATTTTTGTTGTCTCCTCCAAACATATTTAGAGGATTAGAGAAAGCTCACATCATACAAGGGATATAAATGTTATTAAGGGAGAAATGTATTTTTCAGCACAGGCTGCCTGAAAAGCGTGCAGCCAATAGTGTTTTTAATACGCCGGTGCAGTTATTCATAGAAAATGCTTTTCTTTTTTTTTCCCCCTTTTTTTTCTAGTGTAACTGTAGTCATCATTCAGCCTTATAACTATAATGGATGGTTGCTAGAAGCCTTCCAAACAAGCCAGCACAATAAGATACAGACGGTTAACCCACATCAATTCTCTAAGGAAATTTCATGTTGGGCCCTTTAATACACTCTTTTTGAAATTATTCAGATAAGCCGGTGCACAGGGCACTGCTACAGGGAAAAGAKTGAACCTGGAACAAAGTGGAATGAGATTTGAAATAATAAAAATAAAGAAAAAACACACAGGCAAGCTTCAGGTACACCTCAAAAATTCAAATGAGCTCATTTGCAGAGCTAAAAATTTCCCAGGGACTCAAGCTGATTCAAAGAGAAATGTATTTAATTTAAAACAACTCACTTCAGGGAGCTCTGCACTGGGATGAAACGTATTAAATAATTGATCAACCAGGGAGTAAGAAAGAGGGAAAAAAAGAAAAACAAAAAAGAAGGGAAGAAAGGCACCTGGCTGGTGTGTGGGGCTGGAGAGGAAACACAGGGTTTAKCATTCCGTGCGAGCCCTGCCGCCCGGCCCGGCCCCTCGCGTCCCGGCCGGGGTTGGTGGCACCCCGAGRGGGTGGCAGGCAGGGTCCCAGAGCCACCCGCCGCCGTCCCCRGGGCTCGGCGGCACCGAGTCACCAGCAGCCAGACCAGGACAYGGGGGTGACCCACGGGACGGCACATCCCGGTGTCCCTCCAGCGGGGCGTGGGGACGTTCACCTCATCCCAGGGGAGTGACACACGTTTATATTACATTTTCTTCCAGCCGCAAAGTCAAACGGAGCCTCCGCGTCCTGCGTGGCCTCCGACTTGGTATTGGTCTCCTTTCTGCTTCACTGGGTATTTTACAAAGTGCTTAAAATAAAACAAATATACTTAGTCCTTTCTCCTCAGCAGCTCTAAAGGCAGATTAAGATGTAGCTGGTATCAAAACACACATACCAATAATTTTTCTGCCGTGGTTCAGGTTTGGATGTAAAATGGAAATACACTTCTAGTGCTTAGATATAACACTGCTGTGTATGCAAACAGCAATTAAAACCTGCAGCCAAACTACATAAATCCACCAGCGACAGAATAACTGCAGTTCAAGGGGAAAAATGAAAAGAAACTGCAGTTCATTTGCATTTTTAAAGAGTAATTTTGTTCAGGCTACAGTTGTTCTGAATGAAATGTAACTTCTAAGTACTGTTTCACTGCACTGAGGCCACATTGTGAATGCAGGAGGCTTTGAGCTGCAGCTGGGCTGCTCTGGACGGTGATGGGTACAGCGCAGCGGGCGCTGGGGACCCATCTGATCCAGCCTCAGCCGCAGCAGCCGAACCCCCCCTCGCTCCCCGCCGAGCGCAGCTGAACTGGGGAGGGTCCGAGCAGCCCCGTGACCCCCMCAGCCCATCGGACAGCACTGCCTCTCTAAATGTGATTTTTATTTAAATAGCTCCCCTTATTAACTAAATGAGGACATGGCACAGGCTTCCAGACAATATGCTCTCTGCCAGCAGCAGTGGGCAGATGAGTTAATGCACGCCGAATTTAAGACCTATCTCTTCTTACTGCAGATTTTGCACACTCCTGACGCGGGAAGCCCCCCGGGGCACACGGGCTGGGTGACGAGAGGCTATTTAAGTGTTCGCTGGTGTCAGTGGCAAACACCGGATGGATGCGCTTATAACTTCAAATAAATGAATTAAATTACAGGCATAAATGTAATTGTTATCCACTTCATTTACTATTGACTGCAATATTCCTGCTCGATAAGGCTTGACGAGGGAAGCGTGCAATGCACCCTGGATTGTGGATGCTGTGGGACGGCAAAGCCACCCCAAGCTCCAGGCGTGACCGAAGTGGAGCTGGTCGGCCCCTCCGAGGGGCTCRTGGGGCTGGTGTCGCTGCTCGGGCACGTCCTCCTGCGGCGTCCCTCCCGCAGAGCTCCGGCTCTCCGCGGCACGACTGACGAAGGCATGGGAAAAGCCAGGATCGGAAAGGCCGGAGCTCAAATGGACATTGGACAAGGGGGCAAATGTATTTGCCTTTGGACTGGCCCCGGGGCGCCCAGCCCCACGGCTGAGGGCTGGAAACAGGGGAAAGGATTTATTCAAGGATACTCACACGAGGCCAGGAGAAGAGAAACGCTTCCTCCTGCCGCGGCCAGCGCGGTGCTGCCCTCGCTCCAAACCCGCCTGCTCCTGCCGCCGGAGACGCTGCGAGGGGCTCCCCGCTCTGCCCGGGGCGGCTGCCGCCGAGCAGCATGGTGCTGAGCGGGGCTG
>JASVER010000067.1:767958-808946 GCA_030449065.1 Oceanodroma leucorhoa
GCTGGGCTGAGCGGGGCTGAGCGGGGCTGGGCTGAGCGGGGCTGGGCTGAGCGGGGCTGCGGCTCTACCCAGCAAAGACCGCTCAGCAAATTACAAATAAATGGTGCTCGCTGTAGAAAATGAACTCAGATTGTAGGTCTCATACGGAAAGGTGAAGCAGGGGATGGGAATGGTGGAGATGGAAGAGGATGTATAATTTTGTGAGTCTTAATAGCAAACAATGAAGCCAGTTTTACTGGGGGCTAATAAATTGGTGAAGGAACTGATAGTGGCTCTCCCTCGTGTCAACAGGCCAAGAAACRTCCAGGGATTTACCCTCTCCTGTCCCCTCTCTTCTCATTTACCACACCACCCTGGATTACTTTCTTTCACACCTCATTAGGACCAATAAAATATGTGAAATTGTAAAGAGATCAAACAGAACTTTGAACATTTTTTCCTCTGCCTGTGATCTGACAGTGTCGATCCTGGACATTCCCAGCAATGTTTGTTTTTTCTCTGCAAAACATTGCTGTCAAACCCAACCTGGTTTGGGACATGAGTTGTGCTCCCCAAGAATGCAAAAGCATTTTAGGTTAAAATCACAAGTACTTCGTTTCATTTTCTTTCCTAATCTGAAATAAAAAGAACCACTCCACTTCCTTGTAATTAAGTGCCCAGGAGTATTTCAGCTTTCCAAGAGGTCTCGGTTTTCCAGCAAGCGTTGGTACCTCTCACYGACAGGTGAAGCAGA
The DNA here is from genome assembly GCA_030449065.1 of Oceanodroma leucorhoa. NCBI lineage: Eukaryota > Metazoa > Chordata > Aves > Procellariiformes > Oceanodroma > Oceanodroma leucorhoa. The sequence continues at coordinate 768,692 of JASVER010000067.1, forward strand.
GGGTTAAAGGGTAGGAAACACAACTGACAAAACAGGGGACTTCAAAACAGTTCCTGCAACTCCGATTTTTTTTATCCTGCAAGCATGTGCATATGTGGCATCATTCAGCAAGTGAGATAAACCCTTGGGGTGTAAAGCATACATTAAAAATACAGGACTGAAGTCAAAGTGACAAATTTAAGGAGATTATTTCTGTAAGTGTGATTGTCAATTTTCTGTCCTTTTCTTTGCAAAAACATTTTTATCCTCTCCGCACACTCAATTTCCATAGCAAGCTAATTATTGTAATTGCAACCAATTTTTTGTACGTAAATTTAATTAAAAACAGTTTTCTGTTGATCACCAATGTTTAACCAGCTCATTAGAAGTCTTTATCTTTGTGAAAAGGAAAAAGAACCCACCCAGACGTTGGAAACACTGACATGATGAGCTGCTATCGATTAGCGTGAGCCCGAGGGTCCGTATCCCATCTTCCAGGAGCGGGGGTCCCCCGGGCCAGGCGAGCGCCAGGGACCCCGTGGGAGGGCGATGCCCAGGCAGAGGGAGCTGGGCGCAGAGCTCTGCCCCTCGCCTTGGCACCCCGCCGCACCGAGGGAGCGGGGTCCCACCCCGCAGAGTCTGTCTGGGCTGGGGGCACTTTACGGCAGCCGCACTGTGGAGCCGAACACGGGCTGGCTCCAGGGAAGGGGGAGAGCTAGCTAAACGCAAGGACGGTGTTAGCAGAGGGATAACGAGGTACGAACCGAGGAATAAATTTAGGCTGGAAATTACAAAAAGGTTTCGAAGCTCAGAGCAGCGTGGGTCTGGGCTGTAAAACCCTTCCAACGGCAGTGGAAAAAAAATCCACTGTACTTCTAAGAAGTGGTTTGATGAGTTTCCACAAAGGCTTGCGGGGAACGGTGCGGATGATAGGAAGCGACTGGGCTGACGAGGCTCCCTCCGGCCCTGCGCTCCCGGGGGAGAGCCCTCAGAAGTTGGTACAAAGCAGCGTCAGTGCCTGGGGCAGACGTGCCACGTAAAGCAGAACTCCCTCCTGCTCTGCCTGGAGAGGGCCGGAGCCCGCAGCCTGCGGGGGGTTTAGGGCCTGGAGACCCCCAGTGCCGCGCTGGGGCCGGCTTTGGAGCAGGGTCAGCGCAGAAGCGAGAGGTTCCAAGGGAGCGGCGATAAAGGCAATGCACATCTTCTGCCAARTGCGATTGCTCCATTCAGCACTGGCAGAAGCCAGAAATTCTTCARAAAAACCCAAACAACAAAAAGCCAAAAATAACCCCCAAAGAACCAAAGTCATACAGGGCCAAATAGAAATCTTCCAGGAAATACCAGCAGGAGTTACCCTGTGCTCTGCAAGGCTCAGGCACTCTGCTCCCGTTCTATACCACATATATCCCTTGGAAAAAGTATTGATTACTTGACTACAGACTAATGAGAGACAAGCAGCACCAATGAAGGCAGTTAATTGCTTATTGTGCTTTCCTTTGCTGGTCCCTGGTGATTTTTTTCACCAATGAATAATTCAACAGCCACTGACACATAAGTAATAKCTCCTGATTTGCATTGAGCATCATTCATTAGGAAGAGGACGAAAACCTCACCTATCCACCAGCTAATGCCAGGGAAATGAATATGCCATCGATTCAGCTTCTTGTCTGGGACCTGGAGGCAGGAGGGCAGGAACGTGCCCCGCTCCCCGGGGAGCCCACCCGCCCCGTGGGGGGGTGCGCAGGGCCCTCGCCCCATGCAGCACCATCCAGCCTCCGTGACCGCCAGCGCCGCAGGGACAAGGGCCGTGCACCTCAAAATCCGTTTTATTTCCAGCATCAGCCTTTTGGCATTTTAAACCACTGAGCACTACGCAGAGCTGATAATCAGATTTACTGATGGAGCTCCTCTGTCTCAGAGACCCAACAAATCCCTTTTAATCCTTTTCTTAAACTCTTTCTTACAAGTGCTTACAACAGAGTTTATCTTTCAGCTTTGGGTCTAATTTTGGTTTCCAAATGTGTTTTCTTTTCAAATGAGGCTGTAGCTGTACTCGTTATTTATAGATGACTGAAGTGGAGCACATTCCACACACTTCACAAATATTCCACCACCCTCCCAGGCCACCTCCCAACCCATGCACCATCCTGAAAACTGCATCCAAACCTGCAATACCCGTGTGCCAAACGGGCCAGGAAAGGCACTGACACGGAGGCCGGCAGCAGCTTTGCTACCGAAGGGTAGATGTAGGCAGACGGGCGCCAACACTGCCTGGCTCAGCCTGTATTTGAACCCTGCCGAAGGAAGACGTTTGAAACGCCGGGGCTGCCTCCTCGCCTGCAAACAGCTCATCACCGAAAGGTTCATCATCCTCCACGCCGCTGCCTCCTCCCACCTGGGAGCCATTCCCGTCTGCCCCGTGCGGTGCCGGAGCGTCTCCACGCTCCGGGCTGACAGCAGGGAGGCTTTTAGCTCAGGGACCTTTTTCAGGAAAGATGAGTGGGTTTGTGGCATGTGACACACTGCCTGGACTGGGACACGGCAGTCCCATAGCTTGTCTAGGTCCTTTCCACAGCTGGGAAGGCTCTCCCACATGGAAAAAAAAAAAGCATTTTTAACCTGTGGCCAATACAGGTGAGACAAAGCCGAGCAAGGGCAAGGGGAGGAACAGCCTCTTGCCTTTCCACCGGCAGCAGATGATCCCCACGCATTAACAGTGATCTTCGCCAGTGAAGTTACAGGTGATTTAGAAACCAGCAGACAAAAATAAATCACCCACTCCATTTTTTTTTTTAAGTAGGAGCTACAATCACTGCAACAAGTGATGAGATTGTTCTCCTGTGAACATCTCCTCATTACATCCCAACTCAGGGACTGAGGCACCTTTTGGGATGGCTGCAAATTATATAAAAGCCCAGCCTGAGTCACACCAATTAATCTCTGCATCAGCAGCAGCACTCACTGCTTTTCCTGCCTCTTCTGCACGTGGTTTTCTAATCAACCAGCTCAGCCTGTTCCCATAGAAACCAAGCAGCACATCACTACAGAGTCACGGCTTCTGGGTTTTTTAAGTTATCATCAGACCTTTATTCTACCCCTAAGAAAGCCGTGCTGATAGCTGGACGTGGGGACGGCCACTCCGCCTTGACTGCCAGCAGAAAATGAGACTCAGCTGTGAGCGCTCCCATGCACGGCACCTGGGGAGCTGGGTGGGCTGCAAGAAGTTTGCTGTCAATATTTGCATCTCATGAATCTAGTCCAGCTGCAGCTTCGTCTTTTGCATCTACTGCCCACAAGCATTCGTTTCTTCTCTGGTTGATGTGTGCTTCTAAATGGGAAGATTTCCTGGCACTGAAACTCACTGTGGTAGTGAGYCCTCGCCTTCCTCTGGGGAAGGAGCAGAGAGAGTGCTGTGCCCTTTGCTGCGCCAGATCTGATGGAAAACATGGAGCAACTCCAGACCCAACTCTGGCCGTGGGTGGTTGCACAAGGGCTGTGCCTGTGCCTGGCAGCGAGGCTGCGCGGCCGTGTCCCATCGCTGCGCGGCCGTGTCCCATCGCTGCGCAGCCGTGTCCCATCCCATCGCTGCGCGGCCGTGTCCCATCCCATCGCTGCGCGGCCGTGTCCCATCGCTGCGCGGCCGTGTCCCATCCCATCGCTGCGCGGCCGTGTCCCATCGTGCCAGCAGCGTGCCAGCACGGCACGGGCTGAGCGCCTGCTCCCAGAGCAGGGGAGAGATTGGGGTAACTCAGCTTCTCTGCTGCCCGCCTGGGTGACCCCTCTCCAAAGCCACCGCTGCTGGGAACGTCCCCGGGAGGAGGGCTTGGCGCAGGCTGGGTCGCCAGCGGCAGACGCAGTGTGTCTCCAGTGCTCTACAGCTRCGGTTTCAACGGGCTTTGGAGGCAGGAGGCGATTACCCCTCGCCCAGCCCTTGTGCCGGGAAATGGAGTTTAAGGCCTCCAGTTTGGGTGCGTGTCACAGGGGAGGGGCTCTTGGGAGCGAATGGTTCTAAAGACGCATCTGGAAAAGCTCTCTCCCCAGGTACCTCGGGCTGGGGCGTCGGGACCCGGCATCCCGGGGAGTCCCAGGGGGGTGCCACCCCAAGGAGCCAGGCAGAGCTGCTGAGGATCCCGCTTCGCTGGGGAGAGCAGCAAGGAAAAAGCGAGTCTCAGAGCCACATCTGACGGGAAACCCTAGATGTTTTGTTTTTCCATCAAAAGWTGCTAATGTAAATATTTACCGGCAACTATTCCCATTCTGTTAGTGACAGAGCTTTGTGCAGGTTGTGTTTCTTAGGGAAATACTTTTAAAATCTGCTTCATGTATTCAAATAATCTCCAATATATTCATTGAATTTGTTTTTTTTTGCAAGAGTGAAACTCCTGCACATATGGCTATTCTTATGCAACTAGTTGATTAGATTTTACATTKCCATGGGTAATTTATGGTAAATTGCCCACAGATTCATCAAAAACTCCTGTCCTTTAAATATGTCCTGGATAATATTTTCCATGCGTTTTATATAGAACAAAAATAGGGTGATCCTGTATTCTAAAGGGACTCCTACTGATAAGAACATGTTGCATTTGTAGTAGTTTAAATGCAGAATATAGAAAATTTCTAGCTTGCTGGGATTTTAAAGCCCCACTAAAATGTATTTCAAGGAATCAATCARTACTGAGTCAATGTACAAGATTGCTTTAATAAATCTAAATAGATGTGTCAGGCTCTAAGCGAATTGCACATTAAATAAAATCCGATTCTTCATCGAATGTATTGATTGTTATCATTAGGAGCATATTTGTTACACTTTCTGAGCTGGGGGCTGATAGCAGTAACAGCAGCAGACAGCACTGTTGAGCTGGGGGCCTGCAGCAGGGTCTGCAGGGTCAACCCGCGTGTCCCTGCGAGCCCTGGCAATTCCTTAAAGCCTTCATCCTACACCGGAGAAACCTCAGCCCTTACGTGTGTCTGTCGAACATGCCTTAAACGAGCACGAAACAGAGAAAGGATATATTTTGTGTGCAACCCTGAGAAATATAAAGGTCATCTCCAAATGCATCTTCCCAGCTCTGGAAGAGAGCCCCGGGGCGAGGCTGGGAGCTCGTCCCCAGGGGTGGGAGCGGCTCGCGCCGCGGCTCTGGACACGCCGCCGTGCCCTGCACCGACCCGAACCCCTCAGACGTGGCCGTGGTGAGTCTTCAGTTCATCGCTTGTGCACAGGTAACAGTCGTGAAAGTTCAGCAGGTCGAACACCGCACTTGGATTTCCACGGTGGGTCTTGATAAATGTTCTTTCATCAACCTCTCTGCTGGGGAACGCACTTGGCTGCCAGCAGTGCGGCGCGGGATTAGACACGACTGCACGTGTCGTGCAGCAGCCCTGGCCGGAGCGTAACGCTGCTGCGGTCCCACGCAACGGTGCCCAGCGGCCGCACACCCCAGCAGCAAGGCTCCGCCACCGCTGCCCCGGTCACGGCATCGGAGGTGCCGTGAGAGAGCRGAGGTGCTCCCTGCATCGGGAGCATCCAGCGTCGGCGTGCGGGGTCCTGTCCTGGTGTACGGATCCCAGCCCGCTCCGTGCGCAGGCGCTGCAGGGCAATGCCGGCTCCCCCAGCGCAAACGCTGCGGTGTGGCACAGGGATGCATGCTTTTCCTTCACATGTGGCACTTTCCTTTGCCCTTATGTTTTCTTTAACCCTGTTAACCAGTTTGGGACAGATACTCCATAAATATATATTCTCCCCCAAAAGCTGTTTTCCAAGTGTGGGTTTGATGTACAATAAGCTGTTCCAATGTCTGATTTATAAGGCATGTGAAGTTTCTGACTGAAGAAAAATATGATGAATTTCTCAGGTGTCTCACTGATTTATTGACCATGTGGCAATTTATAAGTCATGTCAGCAACTTCATAAGTAACACAATTAATTCTGAAGTTATCCCCGAGTTATCCAAAAGTCCTGTGTCACTGATGAATACACGATGGGTCTGAGTTATGGGTTGGCTCTGAACTATGACTGACTCTGAAATAAGTCACAAAGTTGAGTCATAAATCACGAGAGATGGATCTGGGTACACCGCTGAGCCGCAAGCGAGTCGTCGGATCACAGACCCCGATTTACRGGCCGGTGAGGTGGCGTCTGCATTATCTCATGGTTCATGAGTAAAGACCGGGGTGTAAATGTGGGATCGTGCTGCCGTCAGGGGCAAGGAGCCAGCGGGTGCTGGGAGCCCTTCGCACCCGGCCACACTGCCCAGGAAAGGGCAAGTGGGGAAATAACCACYGGAGAAAGAGGTAATACCTGAAGGTGCGAAACGGCACTGCTCTGTGAATCAGCCCGAAGGCAGGCTCCTCCATGGCTGGAGCAGCTCCGGCACGGATCGAGCAGGGCGCGAAGCTTCCCCAGCGCTGCCCCGGCCAGCGCCTGGCGCTGCCTCCGAGCCACCCGCGCTCCCGGAGCTGCCGCTCGCTCCTGCCCTCCCAACGCCGGCAGATTGAATTAATCCGTCGTTATCAAAGCGGCTCCATCAGCCCCGCCGGGAGTGGGCAGGCAGGGGTGACGTCGGGCAGCGAGGGCACGAGTGCCGTGACGGATACAGCGCTGCCAGGGGACAGTGCTGGGGTGGGACGGGGCCACCGCCAGCAGGTCTCAAAGGGAGGGATGCGAATGGAAGGTGACACCGAGGACAGGCACCAGCTCGCTCCTCTACTCATCAGCAGAGGCGGCTGCTGCACCCACTCCCCCCCCCCCACACTCACCCTTTTGGAGCAGAAAGGCGTCTTCTCTGGTCTTTTAATTTGTCTGTTATTTACAGGAACTAATCCCAGGCAGCACCGGGCTCTCACAATAAACCCCCCTCTGCAGCAGAGCRGTTGTTCTCAGGAAATCAGCCTGGACACGCACACGCACCGAGCTTATGACTTCCACCGGGACTTAGCGTTTGCCTAAATGAGAGAGGGTGGCTGGCTGCGTCCTCAGCCATCACCAGCGGGTGACATCCACGTCTGCCACCAGCGTAGGTGCATTTGCTGCTGGCAGCCCCGGCAGCACTCCGCCCCCGCGCTCAGCACTCCCGCAGCAGCGTGCACAGGCCCAGCGGGAGCAGCCGCGCCGGCCCCATCGCTGCTCTTAATGACAGCAATTAGCAGGAGGGGACGCGAAGGGGCTGCACCCTCCCACCAGCCTGCAGCACCCGCAGGCCAGAGCTCGGCCCCTCGCCGCACCGCGCGCGGACCGAGGCGTTGGCGTCGTGCTGCTCGCRTTGGCGTCGTGCTGCTCGCGTTGGCGTCGTGCTGCTCGCGTTGGCGCACACAGGCTAGCACAGGGAGAGCCCGGACGGCTTCTCCTCGCAGACCAGTAACCGCAGGTGGGCCTCACCGCTCTGTTCTCTCTCTTTTCCTGGGGTACTGACTCTATAGCAAGCCTGGCTGGCACTGGCAGATATCGTAGGCTATTAATTAAGATGTCATTTACAGGCCCACTGGGTGACCTTAATTAAACCATAAAATGGAAAACACTAATAAGAAAGATGATATCCCTGTGGGTGATGAATCAAGTACGTTAACCTCCTAGTGAGGAAGCTTTCCTTCGTCTGATGGAGACGAGAGATCCCCCAGCTTGCTGCAAGGACTAAGGCTGGTGGCCCCAGTGTCACCGTTGGTGGCAGTGGTGGCCTGCTCCCCTGCCCACGGGACACCTTCCTCCTGCACCCGCAGCGTGGTGTGGCCACGATTCTCCTCCTGAGCACGACAAGATGGGTAACTCCTGCAGACTCCAYGTTGGCAAAGGGACCGTCCTTGGACCTTTCCTCAGAGCATCAGACACTTTTTTGAAGGACCATCAAGCTGGGTTTCCCTTCTCCTTTTGAGGATCTTCTCCCCTTTCTGTTTAGCTGGCACTTACCTCAGGCTGAGATGGAGATCAGCAGAAGCTGCACCGGCACTGCAGATGTACACGGAGCTTTTCTGTTTGTTTTCCTTCCTGTGCACAACTCAGGTGCTGTTACACTAAACACTCATTTCGTATTCCCGGGAGGTGTCATGGGAGACACATTTACATTTGTAAACTGCAATCAAAACGAATTAAACMCAACACAATTACTGATTAATAGAAGAGGGAACCTGATGCCAAGTCCCATGGCCCCACCCCAAATAACAGTGGCTTATTTTTTAAGAGGCAGATTTGCTCGTTCTCTTKCATTCCCAACATCTGGTGGCACATGGCCAGGTCCCGGCTCCAAGGCAGCCGGGCTGCGTTTGGAAGCGATGCAGGGGAGAGCACCTGACGGCCAGAGCTCGTTCTGCCTCAAATGCAGCTTTTCTTTAAAAACTCACCGCTGGGACGTTACRGTCTGAGGTAAGCTCCATCCCTGTTCTCATTTTGCACTAGGCCACTGGTTTCAGTTTATTTCATTAAAGCTGAATTAATTCCAGCAACACAGTTAAAATATTCATTACTAGTCTTGCCACCTTTAGGACTCCCCGTTCCCTGTGCACCGTCCCTAATTGCTCGCTGCAGGCAGGGTGCTGGGATGTCAGCTCTCTAGACAAGGTCTCAAATGGAAAAGGCGCTAACAGAAGGGAGTCAGAGGTGCAGAAACAGCTCACGCCGGAGCGAGCTGCCACACGAGCACGTTGTCAGCAACCCAGTGATGAGCACAAGCAGCAAGAAAAACCCGTTGCATGTGGACTCGGTGAGAAAAATGCAAAGCACATAGCTTGCTAAACACGTAACATTGTAAATGGAGCGCTGAGCGGAACCAGAGGGAAATGGTTTTAAGTGGAACAGAAAGCCAGTTTGTTTAAAAAGCAAATTATTGATTACTGTGGAGAGAAAACAAGCAGAACCACTGGACGGGGCATGAGTGATGGACGTTTCTGGGAATATAGATCTGAAAGCGTAACTGCGGCATCAACCATCAGTTCTGTCCTGGAAGAAACGGCCCCACCTGCCCGAGCACCTGCCTGCCTGTGCCAGCGCACCGGCACCGGCACCGGGGGCCTCGCCCGCCACCCCCCTTCCCACCTCCCCATGGACCCAGGCAGCAGCAAGCGCCGGGCAGGGCGGCCGGGCTGGGCGCCGGGAGGCGGGCGGGGGAGCACAGCGGGGAGGGGGCGCAGGGATGGTCCTCGGCGCCTCCCCCCCCCCATCCCAGGCTGCCGCCGCAGGCGCTCGGCTCGGTCTGTGCCCACAGCCAGATTTTCTGCTGTGGCTTCTTACTGCAGCCGGGTCGCCGTCAGCACGAGGGGACGCTTGGCTGGGATCGACTGCAGACAAGTAATTAGCGTCCATGAAGCGACCGTTATTACACCGGCTCATCTGGCTTTTCCCTTTGCAATGAGCCTTTACTGGGAYGGTGTCTGGCAGTCACCATTTTCAAATTGCAGTTTTTTCACGGTAAAAGGCTATTTTCCCCAGGCAGCCAGCAGGGATTTTATTGTTTAAATAGTGTGAAATCCTTCTTTATGAGGCCACTTGCCTTCTGGTCTACAAGAATGGCCTTTTGCAGCATCTAATGTTCCCTGTTATCCCAGATGATATTTGTTAGAGAGACAGCCTGTCCACTCYGGGCCCCGCTGTCCTGCTCTGCAGTTGCTAACCATTGAGGATTTAAAGATAAAATGACCRATGCTGCAGGTGAGGACTGCCAGGCACCGCATCCACAGGTGGTTAATCTTCCAATTTCCTGCAAAGGATTTTAACAGCATTTCCTTGTGGAAATGGGAGGTTTGCTCTGCTTATACCTCCCGTGCGCTGCTGTGCAAGGTCTCTGATTCAAAGGGAAGGTGGGGGAGCCAAAACCAAGTATTAATCAGACAYCACAGAGCCACAACGTGCCTTTTCCTGGGAGCAGTACCAGGCTGGAGCCAGAGACAGGGGCTGAAGCGCGAGGGGGGTCTGCCCGGGGCCCCCTGTGCCAGGGCACCGCAGGGCGAACACTTGCGTGGGGAAAGCCCCRAGTGCTTCCTCGGCCCCAGCAAATGTCGACCTCTTGAGCAGGGACTAAATTGACGTCGGTCTGTTCAGACACTGCGTGGCGATGGCACCAGCTCACTTGTCRGCACGACTGTACAAAGTTGATATTCCACCTTCGGCTCAACTTATTAACCCCATGTTCCTTTCAAACAAAATATCACACTGCTTAATTATTTTTTGGCTAACCGTTTGCAAATGCCATCAATTACTGAAAACATGACACCATTGCCTTTTGCAAGGCACTGGAATCGGACTTCATGTCACCCTCTGACAGGAGCATCGTAAAACTGCATTAATCAAATTGCATATCAGTCACAAAAATTGAGGAGTAATTTGTCAAAGTCACAGCCGTGCTCAATAACTGTTTGGAGATGACTAAGTAATTAATCAATAATGCATTCTCACCTTTTCATTTCCCTAGGTTTCTGTGACTTGCACAGTGGAATGACTGGAAAATAACAGACCGAGTTGTCCGGTGGCTTTAGAAACAGCGGCTGGCGTTTACCGGGGAGTTAATTCGGCCCGGGCAGGCACCTTCCCTCCTCTCCCGCACGTCCGCAGCCCGCTTGCCGAGCTGGTGCCGCCTGGCAGCCCGGACCTGCAGGGCGGCTGCCCTGGCAGCGGTCACCACGGGGGTTCGGAAGCCCGTTGCAGGGCAGGGACCACCAGGCAGAGCCTGGCACGGGCGCGGAGCCGCCCGCCAAAGGGATGCGAAGCGTTGCTGAGCGCTTGCGTTTCTCACCAGACGCCGGGACGGATCCTGCCCAAACCCTCCGGCRAGGTGGATCACCACGGAGCTGGACGAAAGATCCAATTCCACTGAGCAAAACCAGGCTTTGAACCTCACCCTGTAATCTAAATAGCTGTTTATCAGAGACACTGTTAGTTTAGTCTAAATTCTTCTTTCTTAATGATCTTGAAATAACATCCTTTCTAATGCAATCCAACAATAACCCATCAGTGTAATGAAAAAATTTCCCTGTGAGACTGAGCTGCTACTTCTTGAATGCCCAAAGAGTGATAATTTGATTAATAAAATGGTCAGATTTGCAGTACCGAAGGGCTTTTCAACTCAGAGTCAATCACTTTACATCTATTACTCAATGCCGGATTCACTGAACGCATTGTTGAACTCACTGAAAACTGTGTTAGTAATATTAAGTAATTAGTAAGATTAATGCTGTGGCARAGCTATAACCTGGGCAGAATCCAGATTGATTAGAGTTAATTATCTTTTGCCTGCTTAAATAATTTATATACTGTTTTCCCTGCTGTGTAAGAGCAGAAAACAGAGGAAAGATTCCCTTCCTCTGCACAGTACACGCGGGGCCGAGCCACCAGCGCCGCGAGCTCCTGCCCGAGGATGTTTCGGAAAGACACCCCTAACCGGGGGATTGCCGCTGCTGCCGCCGCCTCCTCCTCCTCCTCCTCTGCCAGGGCAGTTCATTTTGTACATCCAACCCCCCCATCGGCACGGGCTGCTCAGCCCCGTCCCCCATCCCGCTTCCCGACCAGCTCGGGCAGCCCCACGTCTGCTGCTGCAGAGTCGGAATGTTTCCGCTGAATTCACCGATTCTACACGCTGTTTGGSCCGGAGGGCTGATGCAATAACTTACGCATGATCCTGCCTCTCTAATCAAAATTTCATTATTATAAATGATTGCAAAAGTTTTCATATTCTACATTTTGCCTTTGCAGAGAATTTTAAACACTCTTTAATTTTGTCCCTTGGTGCTGGTATGTGTAATAATCCTCCTGATCCATATTCATATCCTCCCAGCCTTGCAGCTCCTGCAAAGATTTCACAACTCATGGAATAATTTTCTTAAAGACCTGAGTATCCACAATATTTATTATTGTTATTAATGCAACATGATTTCAGCCCCTTTARTAATAACACGACATGATTCCTAGTGTATTTAAATAAATGATTGACGTAGAGCTCACTAATATGAACGCATCCACAGGTATTTAATCGGATCGCTACTTGATCCTGGCTCCGTCCAGTGTATCATGTTACCAATAAATCAATTATGCATCTCTCTGCTCATAGAACCTCTCTGCTGGTGGCTCAGTAGGACCAGCCGGGGCCGGGCAGCTGGGGAGCAGCGTGGAGAGGAGGTGGAGAAGGCGACGGAGGTGGCCAGTCCTGCTCCACAGGACTCAAGATGCAGCTGGCTCCCAACACACGTGGGGAAAGCGGCACCAGAGAAAAGCACATCATTAGAAGGCAATGGAGCATGTGCTAATTTGTCCATGTTTTCAGTTAGCAGGCATTTATTAGGGATGTCTGACATTCATATTCAGGTCAACCTGCTAATATTATATTAACCTCTGTTGCCACTGATGTGCACAGGAAAAATTCAAACCACACTTCGTAGGGATTTCGCATCCACCCAGGGCATCTCCTGACCACGCTCAGCGCGCCGCCGGCCGGAGGCACCGCCGGCTGCCCACCGCCCGCCCGTCAGCCCACCGCCCGCCCGTCAGCCCGGCCGTTGAACGATGCTGGAGCCCCGGCACGAGACGGCGCGTGGCCGGAGCACCCCGGGCGCCCTGCCCAGGCCCCTGCACGTGGCGGGGAAACAGCGTTTCCGAGGACTGCGGCTGCAGCAAGCGCCCAGCGTGAGCTGGGCAGGTGGGGGTACAGAGCTGGTGCTCCCTGGAGGGAGGGACCCTCTGAGAAGATGGGGGCCCCGAGGGGTGCCATGGCCAAGCAGCACAGCCCGCGGGCGCCAGCACCGCAGCCAGCGAGGAGAGAGTGGGAGCTGGCGTCGGCCTTTTCCTGCTGACTTGGATGAAAGCTGGAAACTATCCCTTCTGCCTGAAGCCCCACGGCCTCTCCAGGGGGACGGGTGGCCGGACCGAGCGCCCGGGCAGGGGCGGGCAGAGCAGATGCTCTGCGGGAGGCACGTCCCCGGGAGCAGGTCGGCTCAGCTGGCGGAGGGGACAGGAGAGGCCGTCCTGCCCCGGGGGAACCAGCCACGGAGATGGGGCCTGATTCTGCATCAGTGCCACTAGCATCCCTGTGACATAGCTGCACCGACCTCCGTGCCACCACATGGGCTTCACACAGCTGTGAATGAGTYTGTCCCACAACCACGGGCGCTGCCCAGGTGGCCAGGTCCTCCCGTGCCCAGCGCAGGTTTCATCTCCCAAGAGCATCTTTCAGTGGCATCGGCCCCCCCCGGGCAAAAGGGCTGCTGGAGCAGCAGCAGCGCAGCAGACCCTTTCAGGAGAGCAGCTCCTGCTTTATGGCTCTGGGGCTCTGAACCTGGGGGCAGAGGATTGGGACCCCCATGGGACAGGCAGCAGGGGATGCTGAATGGGCCAGGAGAGCAAGTGCTAGATCATCGATTGAATGTTCCTGCAAATGTCAACAAAATCATACGCATATTTTCATTTTTGACCCATTAACTAACTACAAAATTTCTCAGTAATCCCTGGTAGATGAGCATCAAAGAGAAGACCGATGGTCCTAGCTAATCCCTTTATGATGAAGTAATGCTATGGAAATCAAATACCAGCAGTAAATCGGGAGATTAACAACAAGCTGGGAAATGCACAAATTAAATTGCAATCTCCCTTGCTGCTTTGCCCAAGCCAATGGCTCCGTTTCTGCCCTGGCCACTGCAGTCCCCCCAGCAGGAAAACAAGGTTAGAAATCACTTTATAAAAATGAGACTCTACTTTAATCCCTGATCCAGTCAGTAAGCAGAGCCTGCCCAGAACGAGCCGATGCCCGTGCAAACCCCCCCGTCTCTGTGCGCCTTTCGCCTGGGGCGGGGAGAGCATCTAGCTTTTCCGAACGTGCAAGGATCCAAGTCTGGAGATAGAGCCATGCCAGSGAGAAGAGACGAGGGACAAGTGCTGCCAGGCTGGCGGCAGCAGCAATGACCACGTCTGGGGCTCACGGCTCCTGCCTTTTCCTGCTGGCCTGGGAGGGGAGTTGGGGATGGGGCTTCGCCTGCAGCGAGGTGGGGCACGGGCACTGCTCGCCGGTGCGGTGCCACCTCTGCAGCGGTCCCTGGGCTGTCCCAYGTCACCTGCCTGGATACAGGACAAAGGGACAGGCCCCGGGCTGGTATTTGGAGCAATCACAGCCTCTGACAAGCCAAAGCCTCCTGCGGTCTCTCRAAGTCAAGTGCCAAGGACACGCTGGGCGCCCTGTGCTGCCGACGCTCTCCTGGCTTTCACACCTCCAGCCTCTCCTGCTGCCGGCTCCTGCCCAGACCCACTGGGCTGCTCCGGCAGTCCCGGAGCGGGCGGTCGCTCCCGGGGAGAGAGGCCAGATCACCGCTAACGGAACAGGGGCAGATGGTGCAAGGAAAACAGGCAGCAGCCCGGTTCAGCACCGATTGCTGCAGGGCCAGGCAGAGCAAGGGGTTTCTGCGGGGAGGGCTGTGCCAGAGCCTCTGGACATGGCTGGGGTCTCCCGAGCAGGTGGCAGTAAGGGCCACTGTCCCCAGGGACCCTCCTGGGGCACAGCAGGAGCCAGGCTGCCTGCAGCGGGGCCAGGACTGCAGGTGACCCCCAGCAGCGCAGTTTGCGCCCTGACTCTGCTTTTATCACACAGTAACATCTAAATTAATATTTTATTCATTCCCTTAAGAACATCTCCACAAATGCACATTTTAATAAAACATGAGGACGCACTTTTGGAAGAGCCATCTAATGCTTCAAATAGCCCCATCATAGCTTATTAACCAGAGCAAACACTGTGCAGTTGTATTTTTATCTTGGTGACGCTAATGGAGTCCCACCGTGTGCGAGGCAATGGGGAAGGTGCCCAAAGCCCCCTGTCCCCATGTCCTGGCAGCGGTGCCCCACAGCAGCCGGGGCTGTGGCTGCCTTCTGCTTCTGGCCCCGAGTGCCAGTGGGACGGGGCTGCGAAYGCTGGAGCTATTCGCTTCACCCCCCTGCAGCCTCCTCGGTCAAACAGGGATGTATCCACTTACAAGCATGACAGAGAAAAAAAAAAAGGTATAGGGTTTCTTAGTGAAAGGTATTAGCAAACTAGAAAAATACTGAACCGCATGCTCATGTGCAAACACACACACACACACACTATGGCCAGATCTGCTGCGTGCACCTTCCCCCCGTTTGAATCACATAAGCTGAACGAGATGGACTCTGCTTCTTATCCGAGGTGCCAGTTTTGGTTTTCTACATTCCTAAATACGGCATGGGAGCTGCATGGTGATTTTTTCCCATAGCTGAGGTGATTCTARCAAAAATCTTGTGGCTTCTGGAAAAGGCAAAACTTGTTCTTGTTTGAATTCATTGTAAAAGCAGCAATAACCCAAATGGCCAGAGAGGAGCAAGCTGAGTGACAGCARTAGGATGGAGGTGGCAGAGGTTACTTCTGCCTCTTCCTGCTACAGGGAAAAGGAGCCAATTAAGTCTGAGAGGAGGAAATTTAAAGCCAGTGAAAGAAAATGTTCCTCCAGCCCTAAACTGGGGCTGCAAGAAGCCACTGAAGGCAAGTCCTCGACGAGATGATGTAGGAGCAACACTGGCAGAAGTCACAAGGGTGGCACTAGTTATAGCAGCAAAACATCAGGGAAAGCAAACGGGAGTTTGGGGAAGGGCACAGACCACCCCCGGCCAGCACGCGCCGCAGGCTGGGCGAGGGAAAGGGCACCAAGGACTTGGCTCTCGGAGGCGTCAGCTTCTCCCACGGTGACACGCGGCTCACGGTACGGGTACRTGCACAGCCGTCCTGGCCCGGACGAGGTGACGTCCCCGCCAGCAGCATCACCCTGAAAGCTCCTGCTCCAGAACAGCTTTGCATTACTGCTGACAGGTATCACTGATTTATAAAGCAGAAATAAATGAGTCTGCTCTGCAATTTCACCTAATTTTGTCTCCCATTTCAATTTTCCCTCTTTCAGCATAATGCCGGGTGGTTAATTATGTTTCCATCTTATTTCTCAGATAATACCCACCTTGTACTGCACATCGTAGCCACTCAAAGGGTTTCATTTTACCTTTCATTTCACCTCCTGGCACAGCTCTAAATTTAGTCAGCTTGTAATTTTTGGGTATTTTATACATTATGCCTTTATTATTGTGAAGTAAAATGGAATTCTTGTCTTTTAATTCACTCTCTAATAATTCTCCACCAAGCCTTAATACAAAAGGCTTTTTTTTCTGAAGACTAATTGAATGGGGTGTAATTATAATACCCAGGGAGATGATACTGAARGTACCTTAACTGTGACAGTTTCCTCTGACTAATCGCCCCTTCRGCGACTTGCAAATCTTGGCTGTGCAAGCTCCCCATGAGTTACTGCACTAACGTGCCAAGACCGAGCTTAGGGGAATTTGGGCACGGTGCTGCTCCTGGGCCGGGATCTTGAGGCCTCTAAGCCGCCGATGCAGCTGCAGGGGCTCCTCCGCCCTCCAGGGACCAGCAGCATGGTCCCACGTGGAGAGAAGGGGATGGGGTGTCCAAGGCAGCGGGGGGCTGCGGGGGTGGCACCGTCCCACCAACAGACCAAAGACACGGGGCATCGCACAAAGTCCTTGCCAGGGGAGCAGGCGTCCGGCAGCCACAGCACAGGGACGGTCCCATCTCCATCACCCTCTTCCTTGGCTTAATGCTCCTGCTAGAAACGTTCTGCCTCTTCAGCCGAAGGAAAGCGGTGACGGTACAGAAAGGGAATGCAAGGGAGGAGTGCCAGGAGCCATGGCAGGAACATCCTTCCCCAGCTGCCCCCGAGACGGGAGGTAAAACCAGCACTACCTCAGGCTSCAGCGCTTCCCTCCGGAAAGCATTTACCTGCCAGGAGGGGAGCAGCAATTTTCCATATTTGTGTACTTTACTGTGATAGCAGTATACAACAGGCGAGGTCAGCAGTCAGCAGAGACACTAAGGGGCTATTTCCTCACTAAACCGTGTATTGCGGTAAGTGAAAAATAAGCGTTAAGGGTGGCTATTATGCAGACAATAAAATGTTTTTATTTCAATGTAGGTGTCAAGCTCAACACTTCTGCAGAGTGGATCCTTCACATTATGAGCTGGCTACAAATATGCTTGGCCAAGTAGGGATGCTGCCAGCAGCAGCCCAGTGTTTGTTATTAGAAATTACAGGCTTCCACTCTGCATTYGACAGCTAGGGCTCTTGGTGGGGACGGTACAAACACAGACTGGCCCTGGCCCCTGGGGGGGKGGGGKGGGGTGGGGTGTGTGTGGCATCTGGGGGGACATCACACTAGAGCAGCAGGAGCCACCGTGCAAAGGAGAAGGGACAGGACAGGGGAAGCTCTCAGCAAAGTGTCCTGGAGAAATTAATGCACATTGCTCTAGGATAAGCTAATTAGCCTTTGCTGGCCAGAACAGGCTYTCGGCTCTCCTCCAGAGCCAGGCATTTTTCTTTCTCTCAAGTACACACTCACACAGGCTGCAGTCAATATCGGAGGGAAAGAAGGTATTAAGCCAGAGCTCTCCAGCCCAGCRATCACTTGAACTGACAGGGATCGGGTCTGGTGGGGGACACAGATATTTGGGCATTCCCAGGTGCAGCTTACTTGTGGTTAAGCTTCTGCCACCAAAACCGAGTGGATGCAGCAGGGATCTGCTCCCAGAGCGGCACAGCCCAAGTGCCCTTCGCCACCACGCATCTGCAGCCGTTGCACAGCAGCAGCGGTACCTACGCACAGCCCCGGGCTGCTCGCCTTCCCACGGCCCGTGCCCCAGGGAGAGGGGTGCCGGCACCCCGGCTTTGCACTGGGGCCTGACAAGGAGCTCCGCAGTCTTGAGAAACCCCTGCTGCCGCTTTCCAGATCTGCTCTGGGATCGCCCATTTCTGGCATCCCTCTGGTTAAACTTCCCCGGCCAGAATTCACTCACCTACAGACTTGAGAGCAGGAACCACGGCAAGGAATAACACCAAGGAATAACCCTGCCAGAGCCCTGGGAGCAGATGGAGGGACGGGAGGCACCCCCCACGCTGGCACAGACAGCAAAGTCAGCACCTGACCCGAGCAGCAGAATCAGTTAAAGCTCCCAGCCCATTAGCAGTCGCAAAGGGCAGAGCAGGAGCAGAGAGAAGAAGCCTTTGCACACCCCACGGAGACAGAGGGCAGCAACCAAGTGCCATCTCCCAGCAGCTGTGCTGAGCCTAGGGCCATGAGAACCCCAACAGACASACGCACAAGGGGGTGTAGGCAGCAGGGAGCTGCTCTCCCCTCTCCTGCAGGAGAGCAGCRTGCCCGAGGCACTGAGATACCTCCACCGCCCAGGACACTGGAGGAGGGCACTGCAGAGCCCCCAACAGCCCAGTAAAAGCCAGATTTAGGAAAAGAGAGACACAGGAAGGTTGYTAAGAAAGCACAAAGCAAGAGCACCTTCTCAGAGGCATTTTGCTCCACCCCAGCCCCAAGAGTAGAACCAGCAGCTGAAGCACCTGCTGCTCCCCAGCCCAACTGCCCTGGCACACGGCTGGCAGGCGAGGGAAGCCTCAACCCAGCCCCAGAGAGGTGCAGGGACAGCCCAGCTTCTGCATGGAACAACAGCAAGTTAAGAGCAGTACCTCCTCCTGCGGCAGCGGCAGCATCCTTCTGCAGCAACACCCACCACCCCTGCATCCTTCATTTAAGCTCTCCTGGGGCCAGATTGCCCATTGCCCCCAGCTGCCTTTGCATGGCACCCTTAACCCCTTCCTGTCCCCAGGTCCTGCCCCTTCCCCCCCAGCTCATGGGGTGCACGGCCCCTCTGGCCTCTGCCCCTTCCTCACCGGGGGAAGCAGCAGTTTCTGCTGACAAACCCCGTCTTGGGGCTGGAGGCACAAGCCCAGGGGCCCTGGGGCTTCACCGGCCGCTTTCRGCTGAGCGAAGAGGCAGGAGGGAAACGCTGGTTTATGCAGCCCAGCCCAGCCCTGCCTCCCGCACCAGCCCCTGCCCTCCCCAAGCTGTCATCCGAGAGCAGCGGGGGTGATTTATTCATGCTGTGAACAACACCCGATAAATGAGCTGCTTGTTCAGCCCAGCAGCCCTGTCCCTCGCCCCGTGCCCTGGCCCGGAGCGGGGCACAAGGAGCCCTGTCCTGTCCCC
This sequence comes from Oceanodroma leucorhoa, assembly GCA_030449065.1. Taxonomy (NCBI): domain Eukaryota; kingdom Metazoa; phylum Chordata; class Aves; order Procellariiformes; genus Oceanodroma; species Oceanodroma leucorhoa. The sequence goes on from JASVER010000067.1 coordinate 787,704, forward strand.
TGCCCTCCGCCTCCCTCCTCGCAAGCRCTGCCCCGTGCTCGGGGCACGCGTTCTGCCATGCCTCTGTGAGGACAAATCTTTTTTGCAATGCTGAGGAATCTCTTGCCAATTATTCTGAATTTGTTTCTTTTTTTCTCCCTCCATTTGCTGTTTTTAACTGATAAGATGTCCCGCCAGATATGGCTCTGCATCAGGAGAGGTACAGAAAGCTGACAGTGTTTTTTTCTGTATCTTTTGTCCATCTTAGTCTTTTCTCCCCRGGGAAGGAGGCTCCTGCCGTGCATCCCTTCACCTGGTAACTTGTGGCCCAGGCTCGTCYCACTCCTTTGATGGAGAAAAGCCATCTCAAAGGTATTTTCGGTCATTCAGGTGTCCCGGGCCCAGGGCAGAAAGCCACCGCGCAGCCGGGGCTGTCCCACCAGGAGCTCAGCGATGTGGGGAGAGCTCGATGGCCCCGGGCACACGGGCAGCCGCCGGCTCCTCCTCTGCAGGGCTTTGCCTCTGCTGCTCCTCCAATCGTTCCAGCCAGCACAACGGAWAATAACAAAAACCGTATCCAAACACCTGACAAAACACAAAAGCCCTTTGCTGGGTAACCCGGCAGCCGAGCCACGCCGGGCCCGCGACAGGAGAAATGCTCTGGCAGCGCTGGCAGCACATCAGCGGCCGTGGCCCCGAGGCACGGCTACTTGCCCACTGGAGAAGGTTGTCGCCAGTCAGATCTCAGCGTGCAGAAATGGAGAGACACGGGCAGGCTCATCCGTGTGGCAATGTCAGTGAAATAGAGACAAAAATCAGCCTGTTGCGCATCRCCTGAAGTGTTCCTCTGCGGTTCGGCTAAATGAAAGAATATGCCTTTTTAATGCAACGTGTAATTAGAGACTGTAAGTCACAGCCAAAAGATTTTACTGAGCCAGGGAATTAGACAGTTGCACAAGTAATGAAAGCGGCCGCCGTTGCACGAGCGGGTTGGGATTGGAATGGCCAGGGCAGAGCCCAGCCTCTCCGCCTCGGATCCAGTCGGCAAGAGCAGCACTCCCAAATCYTCCCTTCACTGCTGAATGAAAAGATCTTTTGCAGAGATTAAAATGRATTTATTATTTCACAGTCTGGTATTTACAACACATCTGGAGCAGGTATTATGTACCYCGTTACAAAAACATCTAAATAACGAGTCCCGCCGGTGGCAGCCGGAGCTCGGGGGCAGGCGGCTGCACGCACCCCGGTGTCCCCGGGCAGCGCGCCGTGCTGTCGGCGCAGCCCCCGGCCCCTCCTGAGCCGRCACGTCCCCCGGCGCGGGTCACGGAGCGGGGTTGGGGCGCCCGGGGAGGTGCTGGCCCCGCTCCCCGGCAGTGATGCTCTTGCTCAGGCCATGGGCCACCGGCCCCACCAGTGCAGCAGCCCCGGGGTCCCCAGCCCTGCCGATGTCGGGACCACGGGGCTCCCATCCTCTCCCCTTGAGCTGCCATGCCAGGGGAAATGGTGTGTCCTGGAGAAGGTCACGACCTCACGGCCAGGAGATGGTACATTTTTCTTTATTTTGAATTAATGCAAATTAATTCAATTYGGTCTGGGTCTCTGGCTGGGCATCTGCACGGTCTCAGGCACACCAGACCCACAGACAGAAGAGGGCTTCCCCCACACGTTATTCTGAAATTCAATTGCAAACACAAGCAGTAACCTGGTGCCTGGGACTTGCATGGCAGAGAACAGATATTAAACTCGCAGCCGGATTAAYGCAATTACTGAGGAAGGAGAAACCAGCAGCATGCTCCATGGAGACACCTCGCCATCTCTGAGGGCTGACGGGGTGTCAGATGGCCCCAGCCACGCCGACGCACCCGCCACACGTGGTCACAGCAGCCAGGTCACGGGGCAGGGAAAGCACAACGCTCCGGGGGTCGGAGCAGGCGCCTGGCCCCCGGGTGCCTTGAGGTGAGGCCGGAGCTCAGCACCCGCTCCTGGGAACCCACCGGGCCAGGAGCCGTGAGCCAAACCGGGGAGGGTGCCACACAACCACCGACTTCCCAATTCCTGACGGCGACCCTGATTCAACGTCTTGGGAGATGGGGAAAGGCGACTCACAGCAATGATTTCAGCTATTTCAGAATAAAGCCCATTTTGGGGGACCGCTGTCTGTCTGTCTCTGTACTGTCAACAGCTCTTACATGATTGGAGTATTTTATTTAAGAGGATGGGAAAATGAGCCCATTTCTTGGTCAGTGAGTGTGTCCACGGGGCAGGAGGGGACGGTGGAGTGACAGGAGTCTTGCAGCTGCGCTGGGGTCCCATACTTGCAGCCTCCGGGGAAGCCRGGGCTCAGCAGATGCTCTGATCCGGTACCCGGCACGGTCCCGCCAGCCGGCGCAGGACGGCAGCGCCGGAGCATCCCGCCTCGGCAGGCACCGCCGGCCGGACCACGTCCTGCTGCTCGCGGCTGTGCAGAGCCAAGGCTGGCCAGCCGCCGCCGCGCTGCACGGAGGCTATCGCGTGACCTGCGGGCAGAGAGGAGTGGGGCAGGCGCCTGCTCATGGAAACGGCCAACCCGTCCRCAGCGGGCGAGTTACCCGACGCACCCAGCTGATTCCACCCCCCGCGAATTGCCAGCGAACAGCCTCAGGAGATGCAAATATGGTTTGCTCTTTGCATTCATTTAATGGGGTGGTCGTTCCAAACTTCAGCTTATGGATTGTTTGTGAACCCCACGCTCTGGCTACAGCTTCCACTGGGGGTCTGTCTGCAGAGGGGACCGGGAGGGGCACATCCAGCCCCCTCGGCACAGTTCCTAGCGGGGCACCCAAAATCCTTTTGAAAACATAGGTCTGTGTTTCCAAAATGCCGCCTCCCCAGGGGAGGGCAAGGGACCCAAAAGGGGTGCTAGGAGGATGGCCACAGAGGTCAGGGCTGTTGGAGGAGGGAGGAGAGCAGGAGCCCCGGGGTCCTGCAGACAGGAATGGTCTCCAGTGAGAGCGCAGGACAGCAAAGCCAGAGCAGAGGCTTTGGGCTAAGTTAGCAGCTGGGGGGGAAAAATAAACAAACAATATTAAGATGGGAAAAAGACAATGAGCTAAATGTAGTGCTGCAGTTACTGATCAGTAATGGATGCCCAGGGCCAGAGGAACCTTCTTGGACGTCCATAAAAATACTTGAGCGTGAAAGTGCTTTCTGTACACAAAAATAATAGCAATAATGAAAAAAACCCCAACATCACTTAATACGATAATTTTATGGCAGGGAAAAACTAAAGCATAAGGAATAATTACACTCAACAGTATGAACAATGATTACAAAATTATGCAACTGATTAACCATGGCATATATGTAATTACTAATGAGTTTGATAAAATTTTAATTATACCTTGTTCTTTGGGGCATTCAGCAAGCCATGAAAATAATAATCATGTAGTGCTCTGTCACAGATGATTGCCTCAGATGGGGGAGCGGTGACAGATTCAGGGCTGTGCCACTCAGCTGGGATGAGCAACCTGCTGCCCCGCAGCAGYGGGGAGATGCTGGGGAGCAGCCAGGATGGCCCAGCAGCCCTGGGCTGGCACGGAAACGTCCCCAGCACGTCTGCTCGTGGGCTGAGCCACGCAACGCCCTCCTCACCGAGCCTCCCCGCCGGAGTCACCCATCAGCAAAGCCACGGGACCCACCTGGGGTTTGGGCTACCCCCACCAGCCCCTCCAGCACCGGTGACACCACCACAGCCCAGACCCTCTGCTCTGCTTCGGTGCATCCGTAACAAATGGCACGTGCCCTGGGAAAGCCGAGGCTCTCCCCTTCCCCCGCGAACCCTCTGGGGATGCTTTCCTGGGCTTTGCTTGCCCCAGGCTGGGGACAGGCCGGTGAGGCTTCCCCCCTCAGCACCCTGCCAGGGGACATACCTTGGTCGTCTTCACTTTGTTGCCGCTACTGCAGCTCCAGCCCGAGAGGTCGGGCAGGACCTTGCACTCCTCCCCGTCGAGGCACGGCTCCATCTGGCACCACCACTTCTGCAGCACGATGGAGGCTGGGGGAGAGGAGGGCGTCAGCGCCCGGGCTGCGGCACGGAGGACCCGGCGCGGCGGCAGCCGGGGGAGGCTGCTCTGGGCTGGCAGTGGGTGGGGGACGGGGTGCCAGCCCTGCCTGCCTTTCGGGGTGCCAGCCCTGCCTGCCTTCGGGAGGAGCAGGAGGGGAGGGCAGGGCAGGGGGTGCAGCCCCCCTCTCCGGCACAGCCCACATTTGCAGCAACCCTGCCGAGGAGCCGCTCGTCGGCTGCCCGGCCTCATTTAACCCAACTGCTCCACCTGCCTCCGAAGCACCCTGCTTTCTCTCCCTACCCCAGGTAAAAAGCCTGACGACAGCCCTGTCCTCGCYCCCAGCAAGAGCAGGGGGAACAGCGCTGGTCACTAACTTACTGCAGGCTCCTCTGACGGAGGCAAAGGGACCGTCTACCACTGCTCGACTCTGTTARGCTCTTGTAACTGATGCCTCCAATGTGGGTAACCAGAGAGGGCTCCCCTATCTTTGGGAAAGACGACGCACACGAGCTGTTTGGGACAACGAAAGCCTTCCCTGACAATTCGTCCTGGCATTTCTTGGTGTTGCACACAACCGCACTCACAGRACACTGGCTGTCAAGCGAATCGATACCACGCTGGCAGAAGATGCAGCTGCTCCCGCCGGCGCCACGTGATGCCATTCGATAAAATATACATGGCCGGAGCTTTGCTTAGTGCTCCTCGCAGGTGATGGTGCTGCGTGGCTGGAGTCACATCCCTGCCTCCGGCTGCRGCAGCACGGTGAGCAGACGTGCAGGGATCAATGCTGCGGCACCTGGTCCCAGCGCAGTGACRCGCTGGAGGAGCTTGAACCATGGGAGCACCATAACCCACCCATGGCAYAAAGCCTGGGGCTGCACGGGGTGGGGTAACGCAGCCACACCAACGGAGAGTGTCCCCAAAATGCTCCCTCTGCCCCGCCGCAGGAGCCCCTGGGCAGGTCTCCTCTGTTAGTACCCGGGGCACAGAGACTCTGCACCAGCCTGACCGATGGGAAAGACGCAGGTAGGGGGTTCACGGTACCCGGCTTGCGGCCGCGGGGTACTCACCATCCACACAGGAGGGAGCCGCCCGCGTCGTCCCTGCCACCTGCCCCGGGAAGCAGGAGCATTTCACCGTCTGGGAGCGCTCCTCGATCTTGTTCTTATTGCAGCACCTGTGAGCTGCAATGACTTCGCACGTGCCGGGCTCTACGTGCACTGCGGGAGGAGAAACAGCCGCCGTCACGCAGGGCTGTGCCCCGGAGCCCCCAGGCCACCTCCTGCTCGCCACCCCCGGGCGGTGCTGCCGGTGTGTGCCACGACCGAGGCACCGGGAGAGCCCGGCGCGGGCACCACTGTCCCGGCCTCCGGCAATCGCCCCGGGACTGCTGCTGACAGACACGCGGCTCGGCCCAGCATCTCCCCGGCCCTCCCGTAACGAGAAGCACTGGTCCTGCCCCAGAGCTCCTGCATCTGAGCTCTTACTCCTAACAGTCCTCACACCCGTCCTACCCAGCAAAATTAACAGCCTCCTGCCACGGTCAAGCCAAGAGCTTTATTGAAATGAATGAGCACATTAGTTAATTGCAGCTGATAATGAGATGCACACTGCTACAAGAGGAGATAGTGCATCGTGCTGCCTTTGGCTTCAGAGTACCACCACCTCCGACCCCAGCTAAAACCAATGCTCCCGTCTCGCTATCACGCATCATCCTCTGGCTGGAAGAGAGAGGACCAGGATGGCGTCTCTGCCCTGCGGTGACACAGAAATGTCACGGTGTTCATCAGAAATCTGGGCTGTTCTGCTGCTCCCCCTCCCTGTGCCATTAAAATATTAAGGAAGAAAGAAAACTAATGTGCTGGCTTATCACCTCTGGGATCCGGGTTTAGAAGCTAGTTAGCATCGCTAATCAATGACTATCGCTGGGTAACAGCCCACACAAGCGCAATACAAATTAGCCAAACAGGGCTGGATAGACTTCATTCCCGTGACCTGAGCGCGGGTGATCCCTGCAGGTCCTATTTAATGAGCACTGGAGGAGCAAGCGCAGAGCCRCGCACCGAGGCATCCCCTGGGTCACCGGGAACAGGCTTTTATGTCCGCAGCGAGCGGGAGCCAGGCTGCAGGGAGGATGGGGAAGCTGCATTTCTGCAGTGTGCCATCTCGAAATGCATGCAGACGAGCACGCATCACACCGTCAGACCTGGCTGCTCTGTGTCCTCGGCTCGGGAGCGCGCGCGCGCGCGCTCGGCCCCTTCCACACCCCAGGAGCCGGGCAGGAGCCCCTCGGCAGCCCCCGGAGGAAAGGCTCGGTAAAGGGCGCGAGCAGGAGGCGCAGGGCTGCGGGGAGCRGCGTGGTGTGCTGCCGCTGGCGGTACCCGCGAGCACAAGCCCACGCTCAGCCCTTTCGCAGCACGCGCGGCTCTGGCCATCACCCTGGCCCACGGCTGCGGACCTGCCCGTGCCACCTCACCCATCCAGCCTCAGCTCCCAGCTCTGCTTCCAGCTGCCAGGAGGGTCCTGCTGAGGGTCCCGAGGCCCCGTCCACCCCCACCCCCACGAAGCCAGGCGGCCRGCCCAGGGAGTTCGTGCCGCAGGTTTGTGCCGGTGTCCCCTGCCCAGCTCGGCAGGAACTGCCACAGAAGGGGACCGGGGGCGGCTGACCGGCGCCAGGGCAAGCGCTCCCGTGGGTCCTCGGGGAGGGGCAGCAGGTACCCACGCTCACCAGCAAACACCGCCTGCCTTCCAGGAGCTTTTGGAAAGCAGCCGCTTCACCTTCTCAGATGAAAGCTCAGGGAAACGGGATCTCTCCCCAGGCGCTGGGGGAAATCCCTCTGCCTCGCAGCTGCGATTTCACATCCTTGCTGGGAAATGCTGATCCAAGTGCAACCTCGCGGCTTGTGCTGGCCAGGTACGGCCGTGCCGGCTTCCAGCCAAAGCAGTCCTTGCCCCTCTCCTGTTCCCACCGCATCCGAGCACCGGCCGGGAGACAAAAGGGCAGGACACGAGGGGCCGCCCCAGGACTCTCTCTCCAGCGATGCCACCAGCCTGGGGCCAGGGCAGAGACACTCGCTGCTGTGCAGAAAGGCCACGTTCTAATGTGAACGTGGGCAGTGACAACACTGCTCGTCCCTCGCAGCCTGCTCCGTCGGGGAGCCACAGCCGGGAGCCACACAGCCCTGTGCCCTGCACCCGCCAGCACACAGGCAGGCCATGCAATTACCACGGCTCTAATATGGCTTTATTTATTGTTATTTCATGGTCACTTGCTTTTAATGAACCATCACTTTCATTTCTGCCCATAATAATTACACAATTACCTATCCTAGAAGTATTTTGTAATAGCATCTCTGGCCATAAATTTTATCCTCCCTTTTAAATGCCATCATAATTCAGCTTTAATGATAATTTCCGTTCTTTTGGTATGCAGAAATGGTAATCTTTGGTGAAAGTGAGAAGGAAAGCAACTCTTTACAGAACAAATATGACTATTTTGCCCTGGTTTTACGGTTAATGGGATTTTTCAAATAATCTGAGGAATAAGCAGAGGTCCTTGGCTTTGGCTGACTATGAACCCCCATTCCCACCACGCTCTGGTCCAGGACCACGAGGAGTCACTCACCCACCCTGCGCACYCCAGCACAGTCCCCCCACAGCAGGGGATTTTATACCCTCCAACTTCACCACTCACACGTAGATGTGGTTTTGACTCGTTTTTATAAAAGCCTCCCCACAAAGCTTCATTAGCAGAGCTCTTCCCAGGAGGAAGGGCCAGACGACCCCTCTGCTCCCTCTCACTTCTGCTCTCCGGCTTCTCATTTTCAGCTAATTTAAAAAGGTTCAGCCGAGGGAGAGCCAGACAGAACTGAGAAATCGCTCATTACAGCCGTGCAATAAGAGTTCGCTAACATGCCAAAGCCCTTTTAATTTCCTCAAAAAGGTGCAGCACGGAGATAAAGAAAAATTCGCCTCTTCTCTGCCTTACCGCAGCTGGCTGAGCACAGCGGCAGCGCGGTGCCGGACCCGCAGCCTCGGAGCCCGTCCTGCCCCGGCAGGAGCCCGCGGGCACCCGCCGTGTCCCTGCCCGTCACACCAAGGAACCCCGGCCGCCCCGGCAGACTGCGGGTGTGCAGGCACAAGGAAGGCACTCCCACCAGACAGACGGACACCGTCCATCTCCAGCTCACACCTTGCCCCAGCCCTCCGGGCAGCCCAACAGGGAAGGCAAAACCCACGGCAGGCGAGAGCTGCCCTCAAACCCACGGCAGGCGAGAGCTGCCCTCAAACCCACGGCAGGCGAGAGCTGCCCTCCCTGATAAGACGGCGCTTTGTGCTCCAGCCCTGCCGGACCCAGCCTGGGGCTGCGATTAGCCAAGCTGTGCCAGGGGTGCAGGTCTGCCGTTGTGCAGGGAGCATGGAGTGAGCCTCAGAAGAGAAAGGTTCAGAAAGCCTTTGTTCTCCCACAAAAGCACACAGCTTTCCTTCGAGCCGGTCAGAGCCCAGGCAGCTGCAGCTAGCGGGGTCAGGCAGTAAACCGCAGTGCCAGGAGCGGCTGCCTCTGCCCCAGGAAGAGCTGCCTACACGGAGCACCGTGTGYGGGGACGGATGCCCCATCACCCACAGCCAGGCTGGTCCCAGCTCACCCGCCTGCTTCTGCTCCAGGATTCAAACCGTGAACAGCTCAAACAGACGCACCACGGAGGCCTGGCAGCCTCCTGGCACCAGCCCCACGGCCCCCCCGGGCACACGCAGCCCCTTCAGCGAGGGCTCTGCTGATGGCAGAGCTGGGGGAGCAGCATGCACCCTCGGGACCGGGCCCTCTCTTGGCCCATGAAACACTTCCATCTGCTTAAAGCTCTTGTGAGCATCCAATATCCTGCCCTGGGACACAGTTACACTGGAAACTTGCCCCAGGCACCTCTCTCCAGCGCAGACCCCTCCGGGCACCAGCCCCAGCGCGGCACAGCAGCAGGGCACGGTGCGTCCCTGCCCGCAGCAGAGCTGTGGGCTGCCTCTGAGCGGGAGKCACGGCCCGCAGGGAGCAGAGCAAGAGCCGCCGCGAAGCATCTCGGCTCCCCACACCCCGAACAGATTCACCCGCTTCCATGCCCCTCACCGCAGGCAGCACGGACCACACCAGACGCGAGGGCCACAGACCCCGACATCCGAGCGAGCTCAGGACTTCGGGGGGTTGTAACCGGACACAAACGAATCCCTCAGCATCAGATACGGTGATTCCCAGGATGTCCGCAAGAGACTTTGCCGTTTCCTCGGTGCAGAAGAGATGAGCAGCCCCATGCCAAGGGGCGCTGGCAGGAGCYGTGCCAGGCTTTTATGTCACACACCTGGGAAGAGCCAGGAGAGAGCTGGAGCCCGAGCGCAGGGAGAGCAATGGGCTCCTCCGGAGCTCCCTGTGGGTGCTCCTCTTTTGGCTGAGCAGCAGGAAACTTTGAACCAGATAGGACTGAAAATGCAAATCAGATGGATGGTGTGTTTAACACTGAAAGCAGGAAAGCCCCAGAGAGCCTGGAGTATGTTCCAGAGCTTGTCATGCTCCTCCCTCCCATTTAACTGGTATTTCCCCACTGGAATCCTTTTTAAAAAAAAAAATATTTATCTCATGGAACCACAAAAGCAATGTAAGAGCACAAGGCTTTTGAATCCTGCATGCAAAAATAAACTAAAAATGCTGTCCTACTCCGGCTGACCTTTAAGTGAGCAGCAGAACATGTTTTTTTTATGGCATAACCTGAAATGACACATTTTGTGTGTCTCAGGGAGGCGTGGGCACTGCTCCACATGTTCAGTGTAAAATATCGCTCTGCTTGTTGGTGGAGAGCTGTAAAATGAAGAGAAGTTGAATGCATGTAACTGCCAGGCAATGCCCAAACCCTCTGCATCAAACCCCCCTCCCCTGGGCACTGAAATGCCGTTAAATGGGTCCGGGTGCCCGCGGAGGGCTGAGCGGCACAGCAGAGACCGGGCAGAACCYGGGAGGGAGGCGGAGGTCCAGTCCCCAGCGGGGAGCGGGGCCGGGGGCTCGGAGGGCGGCACAGCCCCGGGGGCACCAGGGGACGAGCGGCTTGCGGGCAGCCGGTGGCATAAGTGATCTGTACGCCGTGCCCTGCAACAACTCTACTACTAATATTCACTAAATAATTAAAGTCTTAAAATCACTACTGCCTTAGATGCATGTATTATTTAAGAGGGTTTTGGAGAGAAGCAGGCTTGTTTTTATTGCTCATTATCACACTGCATGTCAGCTGGGATTTTTTTACTACCTTGTCACCTCAAGACTCCACATCGTGCTCTGTCCCCCTTTGTTGCATGTGCCAGTGTGTGCACATCCATGAACTGCTCGTGCAAATCCCATCACTTCACACTTGCAAGCAGAAAACCAATGCCTGGACTGCGTCGAGAACAGCTGAGAGTGCTCTGCCATTGTGTGACAGATGAACGCATACGGGCACCCTGAGGCTAGAAGACAGAGGATACAGCTCCCCACACACAACCTGCCTTCCTCCGCTCACCGAGCGGTGCTTCCCACATACCCAGAGCAGCTTCTGCCTCATCTAGAGAAGGTGGCTTCGGAAAATATTCCATCTTGATATAAAGGCTGCACATGACAGAGAAACCAACGCTTCCCCAAGCGAGAGGGAATCTTGCAGAAGCATCTCACAAATAAACGCCACAGAGCTGCTGTCTTCACTCCGAGCAGCTTCACACTGACCAGTAAATCTCTTCTACAAGATAATCAGAAATCGGTGCCCYCCATTCACTCAGAGAACCTCATTTCCCAAAAGCAAATCCTAGCTGACTAAATGCCTTTACTTCTGCTCCGGGTTGAGTGATGAATGTGAACGAAGGCAAAGATGGCACTTCAATTATCAGCATTAGAGGGGTTTATCTGAAGATGCTGGGGCCACCTTTGCAGGAGCTGTATCCAGACAAGCAAGCCTTGTTTATCACGTAGAGCTCACCACGTTATATTAAATTGCTGGTGAATCATTCTTCACCGAAGAGTCTCCTATTCCATTTCCAAATGACTTAATCTCCGCACTTGATTCGTGTGGCTATTTAAATCCAACCACATACCCCAGGAAGCCCCACTCTGCTTGGGCACATTAGCATTCCCCRTGTGCTGGGTGAGCACAAGTGATTAGATCGTATTTCTGCAGCCAGATGTTTACAGCRCGGTGTTTCCCTGGACGGCTAACAGAGGGTCTGCAGCGGGCTCTCTGTTCAAGAAATACATGAGTGTGGGGGCTCTGAAACCTTGTGGCCACATTGTCACGATTAAAGATCTTCCTCTGCTATTGCTCATTTTTAGGTGCCACACATGGTTTTAACTGTGAATAAACACAATGCTCTAAATGGCTGAAAGCTCTGGATGTGTCTGTCCTTTTATGCACACAATCCATCAGCGTCTGTCTCTGGGGGTCGCAGGCAGGCATCAGCGGCACAGCTATCCCCGTTCCCACCTCCAGATCCACTCCACACAGAAACGTAACTGCGGGCTTCCCAGGACAACAAYGTCATTGCAACCGAGAATGCAACCTTACGAAAGTGTGTTTCAAACATAACCTTCACCGAAAACTGTCCCAAATGAAGCAAAAGCATAGGGCAGACAACAGGAAAATAAAGCCCATGAACTCRGCAAGCAGGCTAAGAACTCCTGGTCTGAGCCTGTGGAAATCCAGCCCAGGAGAGGAGGCAGCAGCCAGTGCAGCCACGCAAAATTCTTACAGTGCCAGAAACCAGGACGTGCAGAGAGAAACCGTGTTAATACAGACACAGAGCGGGGTCAAACTTTTAAGTATTTGCTCCTGGTATGCCCTCTTTGCTGCAGGTTAGAATTTGCTTGAATAAAAAGTACAAGATTTGGTCTGCTGTGAATAAGTCTGTGTGAGTGAAAATTCCCAGCTCTCTGCCTGCGAGCACACGAATACGTGAGCCGATCTCCTCACGTATGGAGCGAGATTTATACATAATTCACACCCACACGTACACTTGGGCATTTGCACTTTAATCCTGGGTGAGTGGCTGCTTTATTAATGCCAGGTCTGACTCTTCCCCGAAGAAGCAGCTCCCCTGCAAACCACTCCTGCCAGGGAGGAGCGGGGCTCTCCGGCCCCGGGGACCGGGCAGGGTGGGCGAGCGCCCRGCTGCGGGCAGAGCCCGAGCCCGTACCCTGGGGAGTCCTGAGCTGGTGCCAAAAAGTCATTCCAGAAACGACTGAGGAGTTTTATCTTCTCATGCACCTGCTACAGGTTAGAGAGAGGGTAAGGCAGGTAACTGCTGACTAGCTGGTTGAGGGAGTCACTCTCGTTTTGGTTTTAAGCAACGAGGATGGGGATTACAGGATTAGAACAGCCAGGCAAAAATGACAGAAATAGGACAGGGTTAGGTGTGGGGTCAGGCAAGAGCACGAACAATTTCAAATTAACCCTTAAATACCTTCTTTTCCAAACACAGGCACAAGAGGCAGACAGCACGTGCCCCAGGATTGCTCCGTACACCAAGCACTCGGCTCTGCCGCCCTGCTGCACAACTCTGCCAGCACGCCAGTAACGGCAGCTCCCACCCGCCCCCGCCATCCTCCCACCACGCACCAAGGAGAGGAACCCCCAGCCCTGGACCACCGGACCCCCCCTCCAGCGTGGCCCGTCGGGCTCCTGCGCCAGGCAGGACGGGCACCAAGGGCTGAGCACGACTTCTCAGCTGCTCCTCTTCTCAAGACACGAGCTTCAACCGTGGGCTCACGTAGCCCCTCCAAAAAAATCACGCTGGTCGCACAAAACAGCACTCCAACACACGCGCACAGAGGGGGATCTCGAAGCCACCGCTGGGAATAACAAATTAACACCCCAGAGCCAAGGCTGCGCTTTCCCACAAGACTTTCAGTTCTACATCAGTTTATACTTGTTCCATGTTTCAAGTTGATCTCTACAACCAGAGGGCTGAAAATTTGTATTTCTAATGAAAGCCTAAAGTGGAGAGTGTCCATCGCATAACAGGCGTGGTTTGTGACACTCATTGCAACTTAGATGGAAAGAGTTATGTCTCGCTGCTCACAGATCAAGAATTACCTCACTGATTACCTGAATACATAGATGTGTCTCAGATTTTGCTACAGACATGAAGAAATTTGCTTTTCAGCTCCTCAGACCAGCTAGGGTCACCAAGCAACAGCTTTTAAATGCCTCGTATTAAGGATTTACAAGTTATAACTCCAAGGAACAGCCTTACTGTTACACGGCTCCAGGTTCCTGCCTGTCTCCGAAGAGCAGCCCAGGGAGTTTCCTGCACGCACGGACACTCGAAGTGCAAATCCCGCAGCACCGGAGAGAAAGTGTCGGTGCCTCTCAGCGTCCATTTGCTGGATTCTGCCCCGCGCCTTTGGCACGCTCACCCTCACCGCTCGGATCCCAGCGACGGGGCCGGACACCGAGGTCCCCCTCGTGCGCCACAACCCAAGACCACCTGCACTTGTCCTCCCACCCAGGAACGAGGGACAGACCATCACCAAACATCTTGGCCCCATGTAACCCCCACGCCGGGCATCCCATGGAGACCCCAAGGTACCACTAGCATCACGGGGCCCAGGGCAATTGCACAGCAGTGTGATGCACGTAGCGAGGACATCGCTTCCCCTACCTGAATGGCTTCTGTGTTGGGTGGAGGCCAGCGTCAGTCTTCCCCACAGCGTGGTAAGGCAGAGAGTGAGCACGAAAACCCATTTGCTCAGGCTTTGTATGTCTCTCTCACTCATTCTACCAAAAACAAGAAGAGATGCACAGAGAAAGAGGGGCTGAGGAGGGTTGGGAGGTGCAGCCCCCATGCACCGACACTGCTGCACGCAGCGCTGCGGCCCCCGAACACACGGGGCCATGGGGACCGGGGTGACCTGACCGCAGGGACACGGCCCTGGGAGGCAGGGCACGCACCCGGGATTCACCCACCGCCCTTGGCCGGACTCGGACTTCTTCAGCAGCACGAGCCATTGCAGCAGGACAGAAAGAAACCACACCGGCAATAGCACCGACGAGCGATAGTTACCTCTTACTGGGGTTTCACACTAACACCTGAGCATCTGCCAACCTCGGGTAGGTCAGGTCTTTGCAAGGGGCAGACATCAGTGCATCTGAAAGGAGAAGAAGAAATATGGGTAGCGATACCTGCTGTAGGGTACCTGGGCAGGGCGAACCGCTGAGTCCCCCGGGAGAGGCTGGGGACACCCCGGGGCTCAGCCGGCCCCACATCAGCACACGCTCTTGTGCACAGGAGCACACGCCTGCCCATCGCACACACCAAAACCCCCCGGGAACTCAGCCCATAACCCTGCTCATCCCCTTTAACACCAGTGTGCCTCCATCGCCTTCAGAGGAGTTGCTCCCCATTTTTACTGTTGAGCGCGCAAAATCAGGCCCGTCATAGTAGGTTATTAACGCAGATCACAAATACTAAATACAGACCCAGGGTGGGTGGGAAGAGCCAGAGTAAATCAGCAGTGAGTCATTCCAGGTATTGCCTTTTCTGTGTGCGGTTASGCGCTGTCATCGCCCTCACGTCACCGAGGTCCCCTGCAGTGACGCCCGAGGTTTGGCTCTCGTGGGCTGGGCACTTCGCAAACCAGCGCTTTGCAGGGCCGGTGCTGCGCAGGGTGCTGAGGAACGGGGCAGCCGATGCCTGGGTGGACACGCACAGCCCGCGGCAGCGCCGGTGTCCCAGAGCAGTGCCTTGTTCTGGGGCTGCTTCTCGGTACAGTTCATAAAACCACACAGGCACAAAACTGCGTCCACTATCTTTGAGCACACCTGGTCCCCCAGTAACCTCTCTTGGCACCTCTGTGCACACCAKGGCCATGTGCCACCACTGCTGCCCACCGGCACCGCGCTGGCACCCCCTCCCACGCCACGCAGGACGTGCTGGGAAGGAGCAGAGTTTTACATCATCTGCAGCCCTCAAGGAAAAATTTAAATCCCCAAAGACTCAGTGTTTTACTGTTGACTGCTTTAAATATGTTCCCTGTACTATTTATCAGCCGCAGCCCTGCAGGTGGAAACAGCTCTGGGGCTCTGGAGGCAGCAGCACGAGTGATAACAGCTTTGACAGCAACGTCTCTGCTCAGCATCTGCCAGGTGAAGCGACAACATCCCGGCCTCGTTTATCGCCTGCTGAGATCTAACCAGGTCCAGGGCAAATAACCGTGTCCCCCGTAAAACTTCAGTGCCGGATCATAATTTATTAATGAGAGGCCAGGAAGACAAGTGGCAATGATGCCGAGGCTCGGGAGCGCTGCCAGGACCAGGCAGCGGGTGCCTGGGCTGCCCCCGCCCCGGGCAAGGCTCGTGCCCGCGGTCCCCCCCCCCCAGTGAGCTTCGCTGCACCGGCCCCCGCTGCCTGCGCCCACGGGGCCGACGCAGGCAGTGAGGGATGCAGGCCAGGCACCGGACAAACCCGGGCTGCTGGGAGAAGAAATCTTTACTTTTCTAAATTTCTATCTGCTCTGGACCAGGCTGAGACAGTGAAACATGCTCATATAATGAAGTGCCAGAACAGAAAACGCTGACATTTTTAATCAAAACAAAGTGATCTTAGGTGGTAAAAGGGCATTTCTTGTTTTGGAGCATTTCAAAATGAATTGTTCCGTTTTAAACTGACATTTCAAAATGAAAAATGTTTCGTTCCAAAATGCTGATTTAAAATGATATTTTCCATTTTGATTCTCCCAGCTGGGGAAAAAAAAGAAAAAAAAATCAGAAAATGTCACCAAAAACATTGACATTTGCCCAGGAAAAAAAAGAAAGGTATCTTGACAAAAACACATATTTTAGCTAGAAAAGAATTCAAAGGTAAGAAAATACTCCTAATTAATGCTGCGGGATAGTCAGCTCGGCCAGGAGCAGACCGAAGCATGGCTGGGGAGGGCAAGGACACGCAGGCRTCCCACGCTCCTTCCTGGCTCCATCCCTGCCCGCCGGGTGACGAGGGACTGATCCTGCTCCAGCACGACCCTCGCTCAGGCTACACCCGSTGCTGCGGGGACCGGAGGAGCCGTGCAGACCTGCACCGCTGCCCCGCGCCGAGGCAGCCCCGAGCCCCCCCAGAGCCACTGCATCGCCAGAACGAACCCGAGATGGCTTAATCTGCAAGAAAAGCATCGCTCTTTGAAGYGGGCATGAGCTGATGTGACAAGACTGCGCCAACTCCCTCGTGTAAAGACGTATTTAGGCAATCTCCGGCGCTCCGGTGGGTTTGTTGGCAGAATCTGCTCTGCAAGAGGCTTCCTCAGAGGGGGGATTTTCACACAACAGCCTGCACGGTCGGGGTCCCTTCAGAGCTGTCACAGCCCGTCATGTAAATATTGATACCAGCTTAAAATGCGTACTATTTCCTCAATGAAAAAGTAAACAGCTCTCTCGGAGCTGCTCAGCCCTTCACGTAAATCCAGGGGCAGCGCGTGCATCAGCACTCAGCGCTGCGGCCAGGCRGGAGCGGGGCACGATGCCCTCCCACCCCGCACGTGTGTACACACACACGCACCCCACACACACCCCCCCCCCACGGCCACGCTGGACCAGGGGAGCCGGGGAGGAGCTGTGCCCCAGCTGGGCTGGGACACGTGCCACAGCGCACATCTGTCCCGTCCCACGAAGGGGCACCTCTGGCAGCCCAGATGTGAGGACAGCAGACAGGAGGCTGTCACCAGCCCCTGCATTTCTTGCGGCAGTGAGCCTCCCATGCCAACGCACATCCCGTGCAGCTTCCAGCAGAGCAGCCAGGCCCCCGCGGCAGGTYGGCCCGCACCGAGAGTCCCCGATCTCCCGGCTGCTGCTCCTGCTCTGGCTCCCGCCCCACGCAGGGAGCACAGCCGAGCTCCCAGGCACGAGCAMCGAGTCCCACAGCAAGCACCGGAGCCCCTCCGGAGGAGCCCAGCCACAGCTGCTGCCCGTGGGACACTCCAGGCCACATGAAGTCTCCAGGAGACATCCCTGAATCTCTTGGCTGGACCAAAAAGCAAGCGCACCGCTGGCCGCCTCCACCCCACACAGGACGGGGCCGTGCTCCCAGTGCAAACTATATTTAGCTCAGAAAGGCTGAGCTGTTTGCCATAGCCAAGGAAGCATAAATAAATCACAGAGGTATCAATAATGCAGCCCGCACCATCCACGCCGCACTCAAAAGGGAAGCCACCGCGCCGAGCGGCAGGAGCCGAGCTGGCGGCCGGGGAGAGCCGGCGGGGTTCGGAGGAGCACGAGGCGCCATCCCCAGCAGCGGCCATCGGAGCGATGCTCCCCCCGGAGCCACGCCGGCACAGGCACTCAGGGCTCCCACTCATGCACAAACTCCCATTAGAAAACATAGCTTTGCAGAAATTGCTATTTTGACAGTTATCAACCTCCATCATCGTGAGACTCCAACTACAAATGTTTGGTCTGACTTCAAATTTTTCAGCCTGGAATGTAATTTTGAAATGAAGAATGATGTGCCAGAACACCAAAGCACTTAATTTTGATTGAAAATATCAGTATTCTCTCTTCTGTTACATTCTGTTTGGAATTTTGTGGAATTTTTCATTAACAATTTTGTTAGCTGCTTTCCGCCTTTCAGGTCTGAGCTGAGACCTGAAGTAACTGCAAAGTGCCCAAATCTTTCTGAAGATAAATCTCGGTCGTAGCCAGCGTGGCAGAGATGACTGTTCCTGTCCATGGGCCCGTGCCCTTCCCCATGGGCACGAGCCATCACCCACGGGAGCCACCCCGGGGCTCCCCCAGCACGCAGACACGCAGGCACAGCGGGAACAGCTCCGCGCTGCCCTCTCAGAGCCCGTCCGTTCTGCTGGTCGCAGGAGCTAGAGACTTCTTCCTCCTTCTTCATTAAAGCCACGTGTAGAACTGCGACCCTCCAGCCAGGACTGCTCCGTCTGCAGCTCGGCTGGAACGCAGCCCGGCGCCCCATGGTGCTAATGAGGGACTCTCTGCCATGCCAAATCACACTCCAAGTCCTGCCAGTCTGGAGCATTGTTTGCAAAAGTCCATGTGAGCTGGATAATTACAGTTAGCAGAATTCCACCCAAAAAAGAAACAGAGAGAGGTGGGGGAGGCTGGCACATTGGCTGGTTTTCTGTGCCGAGTGACACAAGCCCTCCCCACTGCAGCTCCAACACTGTCAACCTTTGTGCACATCTGGCCCTACAGTTCTGCCAGTTTTCCAAAAGCTATTTGCATACTCCTGCTGTTTCAGCACTTCTTGGAACTTGGGCACCTTTGTTTGGTGCAAGAAGAGGTACAGGCTTTGGCACAACAGAGCACGATCCAGGGGTCCGCAGTGCCGGGCAGCCCCATGCCCCGGAGCGGGGAGGAAACCTGGCCAGAGCTCAGCAGGCACACAGAGCTCCACGATGTTGGAGATGTCACGCTGCCCACTGGAGGGGTCGATTTTGTTTTATTACTTCCCTGAAGCAAAAAGTCAGGCCATCTCAGCAAATGCCCCACTGTGCAGGGCCGGGGAACAGGCTGCGCACCCAGCCCCATGACCACCCTGCACATCCCTGCCGTGCCGCACGGCTACCTGGCAAAYCTCATGACAGCAGTGGGAGCCGACCCTCCCCCTCATACAAAAGGGAGGGCTGGACCCCCAGACCACCCGGCCTGYTCCGTGCCCACAGGCGCTGCCGGGAGGGAAGGTGTCCTTCCCTCACCTCAAAGCACAGCTCCGTGGGCTGCTTTGACAACAGGCGATGGCAGCAGCACAGAGAGGCTGCTGAGCCTCCCGAGAAGCTGACGCCTCCTTGAAAGATCCTGACAAGCAAGAAGACACCCCCACAGTCCCCCGGGAAGGCACGGCACAGGCTCTGGTAGGGCTCTGCCTCCAGCAGCCAAAGAGAGGGCAAAAACAGCAGGGCAGACTTGGCAGAGGGCATCTCCCTCCTCCCCCAGGGCTGGAAAACCAGCTGAGCGCTGGATCCTCCACCCCGGGCAGGCAAGGAAACACTCAGACACRCAGAGGCTGTGAGGTTTGGGCCCAGGACCTCCGAGACACTCTGCTGCTGCCCATCCTGGGAATAAGCTGCGAGTGCTGGACGTGGCTGGGGTCCCGGGGGAGGCTGGTCAGCAAGATGCTGCCATCCTCYGAGCACAGACCGAACACAGCAGCAACCTCCATACCCACAGCTTCGGGTTCATCAGCGCAGGCCAGCAGACTGGCTACATCCTAGCTCCCTCCGCAGCACCGCGAATGCTCAATTACAGGCAAAGCTGGGAAGTCAGAGCTACCGCGGCCGCAGAGCTGGGGGCAGTGCCCGGGAGCCTGGCATGCCCACTTGGAGCTGCACTGACGGGAGCTTCGCGCAGTAACTCCTGCACCCTCCCACGCTCCATACTGCCCCGAACACTGCACTGCTCCTCCCCRGAGAGAAACCCCACCACAGAGGAGCCTGGCCCAAGCTCCAGAACTCCAGGTTAAGCTGAGTCCTTTTGTACAGTTCATTTTAGCTCTTACTCTGGGTACACTTACAGCAGTCCAGCCCCACAGATGTGCTGGCAAGGGCAGCACGAGGCATGTACCCTCCAACCTGGCAAAGAGGTGGCAGGGGAGCACACAGAAATGCAGAGGACTCCTTCCCCCAAGCATGCTCTCTCCTCCTCCTCTCCTCTACGCTGATTTATTTCCAGCTCCTTGCTCATTCCTCCAGCGTCTGCAGCGTTTCCTTCCCAGTCAAGGTGAGAGGGAGAGTTTTTAACTCTAATTCTGCCCAAGCATGGGCCTGTTCCTGCTCCCTCGCTCGGTGAATCCCACCGCCCCGCTGCCACTGGCATTTTGAAGGTCAGCTCTGCTGACAGCTCRAACCCGACTCATCCAGTGCCAGAAACCTCTCTCTGGCAGAGCATGGCCACTCATCAGGGGTGTTGAAACCCAAGGTCAACAGCAGCTCAGTCTGTCTTGTCAGTGGAGGAAAGCAGAGGACTTGACAGCTCAAATTGTTTTCCCAGGAKATACACCATCTCACCTGTGCAGGCTCTTTGCTGGGGCGTGGGTGCCCCAGCACAGACGAGCTCTCCCAGGGCAAGGGCACCTGCACACTGAATAGCCCCCCAAGCCTCACAAGGCATCAAAAGGGATGGCTGACTGGCAGGAGGAGGGGACTCCTGTTCCCTGCCCAACACCACAGCATGGATCCRCTCCTGCCTGTCTCCAGAATGGGACTGGTACAAGTGATGCTCTCCTCTGGACCACTGAGCCTCCCCTCGCAGGTGAGGGGGACACCCAGCCCGTGCAAGCTGCTCCCCATCCTGCGTCCCTCGAGCCACCCCACGAGGCAGCAGGACACCAGCGCCCCTGCCCCACTCCAGCTGGCACCAACCAGAAGCAAGTCCACCCCAGCCGAAGGAGTTACAGCAGCGAGGAACCAAGCAGAAGACGACTAAAGCCCACGTCCCATCCCATCCTGCCTGAAGCTCTGGCTGCAGGGGACAGCTTGCACCAARGGAAGGCAACGGTTGGTCTCGATTTCCCTTTCCAGGATGAAGAAGYGTTTTTGGCTGCTGTAACCTCAGAGCTCTCCTGCAGTGCTTTGCCTCCCAAAACTGCAAGCGGCTTCTCAGGGCTGGCAGAATCGTTTCACCAGGGGTAAACTGCATCCCTGGCCAGAGCTCACCCCCRCAGCAGGATCCTGCCAGACCCAGTGGCCAGACCCAGGCCCCGCTGGGGGTGAGCACCCCCTCGGGTGGGCACTGCCCCCCGGTCGCAGGGCGGACAGGGGCCGGAGGTGACCTCTTCTTTTGGAGTCACCTGTACCCGAGCACCCGGCAGGAGCCGGCACGGAGAAACTTACTGCGAAGACCCGCCCGACCCCCCACCCCACCGCGGGCCGCCGAGGGGCCAGCGCAGCGCGGGGGCTCGGGGAGCCTCGCACCGCCCGGGGAGGGGGGATCGGGACCGAGACACGCTGCACCCGGGCAGCGACGTGCGGCGGCCGGGCCGGGCCCGGAGCGCGCTCAGCCGCGGAGCCCTGGACCGGCGCCGCCGCTGGCCGCGGGCACGCCGAGCCCGGCGGCTCCCCCCGCCCCGGCTCCCCGGCCGGTAACGGCCCTGCCCCGAGCAGGGCTCAGCCCGCAGCGGGACGGGCGCGGCGTCCCCCCGCACCGCCGCGGGGATCGGGACCGGGCAGGGACGCGGGGCCCCGACGGCGCTGCCGCTGCGCTCGGCACGGGGG
>JASVER010000067.1:809256-860543 GCA_030449065.1 Oceanodroma leucorhoa
GGAGCCGAGCGGCCCCGGTGCCCGCGAAGGGGCGCAGCGCCGCCTGCCGCCGCCCGGGGATGGGCCCTGGCACCGGCGATCCCGGGCTCGCACCCGGCTTCGCACCGACCCCACTGCCGGTCCTTCCTGGAAGAACGCTGCCCCGCCCCAATTAGCCCCGGTGCTCATTAATATAGCCAGTAGGGAGGACTGGTCAGAGCTAATTTGCCTGAAAACCCGGTTTTCGCCCCAAAAAACCTGTGATGGCCCCGCTGAGCAACGAGTGGTACTGTATGGTGCAGGGACAGGACAGACAGACTGCCGGCCCCGCTCCTGTGGCACTCTCCTTCTCAAAGCGGGAGCCTGGATTCGGTGTCAACCCACCAAAACTCGGGGCTCTTCTGCAGCCAAGAACTGCCGAAATACCGGTACCCTCCTGGACCCAGCCCTGCAGGAGACTCCCAGGCCTGGCGCAGGGGACCCAGACACCAGCCTGGGACGACTGTTTCCCCAGAGGAGCTTCTAGACTGGCCCAACAAACCCCTCTTGGGGCACCCCAGGACACGGCTCTGCGTGTGCTGCTGCGACAACTGGCAGCAACAGGCTGTAAAATGCCAACAAACAGAAAAACAAGGGTTGAATTTTTGCAATTGCTGCCATCGGTGTGTAGCACAGAGGAGGGCCAGCAGTTAGTCCCACAGCCTCAGGACAGCTGAGACGAGAGGCTGGAATAACATATAACTCATTTTCTTTGCTTTACTCAAAACCGTTTGCGTATCSACGAAAGCCTTTGTTGAAGACCGCTCACAGTTAACTCCTAGACCTTTCAAGCCACCACTCAGCTGGAAGCACTGAATGATTTCCAAGACCARTCTGAGTTACAGATCAATGGCAGCTGTTCAGACAAACCACACACGGGCAGTTTGCAAAYCTCACAACCATTTTCTTTCCATGGGATCACCTAAGCCTTCCTCCATCCCCTCTCCCCACSAGGGCACCAGCCCTTGGAAGGGGCTCTGCTGAAACCCCAGCAAAGTGCCACATTCAGGCCATCCTCGCCAGGCACCCACTGGCTCCCAGGTTGGTACAAGCCCTGTAGCCCCTGAGCGTGGCTGGAGCAGCAGCTCGCACCCTTCACACCCAGGGGCATCACAGGCCACCACCAAGCCGAGCTCCTCGCTGTCACCCAGCTCCCTCACCTGTGGCTTTGGTGCTTCCCAGAGCCATGGCTCCCGCTCCTCTRGCTCTCTGCACCTCTGACAAGCCTCACCATCCGACCTGTTTTCCTTCCCCTGATCCAGGTGGGTTTCTGCAGCCRCTTAAAGCAAACCACAGCCTCTCGGTGCCTCCATAACATCTTACATTAGGTGTTTCCATTTTTTTTCCCAGAAAAGGGTGCAGGGCCTTTCCCCACCAGGAAAGGTTTCTCTCCCCTCCGTGCACCCACAGGAGAAGCCCAGATTGTCTCTCTTTAATCCTTGTTTGATTTATAACACCTCCAGTTCAGAGCAGTAAAAGCAACGAGCAGGGCATGGCCAGCACTGGCCAGGAGGCAGAGGCAGCACCYGGCCCCCTCCCCTGAGCAGGGTCCTTCCCGGCACAGCCACCCCCGTGCCCAGGCTCCACAGCAGATGCCCCGAGCTGACCCACCAGCTCCTGCAGGACCCAAGACCTTGGCCTCATCCCTAGGGGAAGAGTTCCCCTGGCTCCCTACATGGATTTTGGGGTAAAGTACTCCTGGTTTTAAGAGGATCATGATAAGAATAGGTTTCTYTGCTATTTTGTCTAAGGGAACTGAGTTCTTTTTTCCCCCCTTTTTAGAGCCAAAAATTGCCTTATGTTAAATTCCAATTAATGAGACTTGGCTGCTCAAAAGAAAAGGTAAAAGCTCTACAAGATTAACCCAAACCCCAGTAATAAGATATTAAGGAAGTACAAGCATCTCATTCTTCAGATCAGAGGGTTTTAATAATAAAGGCAAAAATCAATATGAAACTAAATTAAATCTGCTGTTTATATTCATCAGGTAATTCAATAGAAAGCCTGCCAATTCAGGTCTCTATTGCTATGATAAGTAAATACAAACATATTACTTTTCAGATCACAAAGTTCTAATGGAAATGATCAAGAGGAAATGCAATTAAAACTACCTTTCACACCAACCAAATTCCAATTAAATTAGGCCAGGTTATTGAATAAGGAAGCCTACAAAAATCAAGCTCTTTATTGATGTAATGGTACAGAAATACAAACTTGCTGCTTTCCAGATCACAGCAGTTCAATGCAGGGGAAGAATTAAGACTTCAGTAAAACTGATTTCATTTAAATTCTGCTGGAAGTGAAYGTGGTAGTTTCTCCTCCCCCCTGAATTCTTGTTCGACTGTCCAGCAGCAGCCTTTGACATTGCTCTCCTCCCTGGCTGTGACTCTTCAAGGAGCCCATTATTTTACTGTGGGGAAAAAAAGAGTTAGTATCTGTAACGAGACAAGTTTGGCAAGAAAAAGAACTGTACTAGAAAATCTTAGTGATGAACACTCCTGCTACCACGTAAGAAATCATTTCCCYGTAGACTGGATGGCTGTTGGCATACCTGGAACCACTCTGTACCCTTTAACCCTCTAGATGACCAACTGGCTTTTTTTCAGGAAGAAAACGCAGGGTTTACGACCAGGGCTTGGGTTAGCTGGTTGTTTTGAGGCAGATGGGCACACCAGAAGACTTTGAATCCTCAGTGCAATCAACTTACCTGCAGCTGCTAATAGGCAGAGGCATACAAATTATTTTACTAAAGCTAGAAAAAGCAGAGCTCTTGTCATTTTATTCCTGGGGAAGATTTGTCACATCCAGTTTTCAGTGGGTYCCTGAATTAAGATGCAAGCTTATTTATCCACTTCCTTTGGCCAGGCACCGGTGCCTCCCAGCTGTCTGAGCACCAAGTACCCGACTCTGAGGATTTTGTTCCCTTTTCAGAAGGCTTTGCTGACAACTGGGAATTGCAGTGCAGATTCCCAGCCTGACAATGGTGCGGTGACCACGCAGAACTGCTGAGCCAGGGTGCAGGGGGGGGCTCTCCGGGGAGCCTGGGCACCCACCACACAGGCAGGAACGAGTGCTGCTCCAGGTCCCTGCATCCTCTGGGATGTGGGCCTGAGCTTCCAAACTGAAAAATAAAATCCCCAAAGGCTCTATAAATTCCAATTAGCCTTATTATCAAACATTTATTATTGTCCTTCTGTATTTCTACTGCAGATGATGTTATATGAGAACAGGAGACTCATGAAGCCGTTGAGAGCCAAATTTAGCATGAAGAACCCTCAGGCGTGTGAAAGGGATAAGGCAGTTTCGGTAGCAGCAGAGGGGGAAAAGCCAAGTGACCCAAGGACRTTAATCTGCTGACCTCCCCCTCTGCAGCAGGGAGAGGCAAGCGTAAAAGCCTGCAGGAAATCTGCACCAACACCAGGTCATCTGGTTTGCAAAACACTGACTAAAACAACCTGCAAAAAGGTCGCATACCCTGAGCTGCAACACTCCAAAGGCACTTGAGCAGGAACAGACAAGGAATAAAGATGTGTGGTTGCAATCAAATTATCCCTTAAAAGAAATAACAATAAATTCTGAACTTCCCAATTACAARGGACAGGCAAACCTTGGAAACCATTAAGAGCTGCTGCTTTTGTTGATGAATGATCCAGAGTGCATAGAGCTATTTTCTGAGCTTCACTGTATTACACTAATTATAAATTAATATATTGCTCATTACACAGTAAAACTGTGCAGTCAACTAATGCACTGCTGCAAAGAGCCTRTTTTAAAACATCCTCTGGTACTTTTATGATCTAGATGTTTAATTTACTTCTGTTCTGGCTTAAATGCCACCAACATGTCATTCTTTCACAAAGAAATACCCCTGGTATTCATTTACTGGCTTCATCCTACCTCCTTTGGGGCTCAGCAGCACAGCTGAATGATGAAACTTAGGAAGGCTTTCTTAATGCTAAGCAGTTGCATGAGAAATTAAGCAAAATAGCATAATTTAAACCTAATTCCTGTGTTACTAGTTTTTAAATCGGTGTTTATCATGGCAGCAGGCTGGCAGGGGATTATTGGTCCCAATGTCAGGGCTCCCCATCCACAGCCACTTCTTCCTCATGCACACGTGGCTGCTGCCCTGGTGAGCTCAGCTCCTCGTGCCCTGCACAGAGACAGGCAGAACCAGCAAAGGGGCTAGTCTTCTCAAATATTTTTTTTYTTCTTCAAGGAATTAAAATCTCCACTCCTTTGAAATAAAGCTTTTCATTAAAAAGGGCTTTGGAAAATTGTTCCTCCGGTCCCCCACCCTAGAAATTAAAAGGAATGATTTTCATTGCTATTTTCATATAGCTTTGTCCAGAAACAGAAAAGATGTCATAACCTTACATCCCCTCTACTCTGCATAGGCAAACCCTTGGGGATTAGGGAGGGAGAAGAGGACCCGAGAGTTCATCCTCTCCCTGAAGCTGTGGCCAGGGAYGCACCCAGCTGAAGAGGGAAAGGAAACACCAGTGTCCGGGTCCAGCAGAAACTCTCAAATGATGCTGAGCTACACAGAAACCCTGGGTTTAGATCAGCCTGAGCAATCCCGACAGCCCTGGAGGCTGCAGGAGAAAGTCTCCCCGGCTTTGCACCTGCTGAAGGGGAGTTGCTGCAATTTCATTTTGCTAAAAAGAGCTCAGTGCAGCCTGAGGGTGAAGCAGCACCTCCAGAGCTGAGTTTGGAAGCAGAAAGCTGGTGGCTTTGGTAGGAATCACCCAGGACAGCAGGTCTGCCACATAAAGCATTGAAGGCTCACCTGAAGCCATTCCCATGGAGGGCAAGTGCCTGGCCCTGTGCTCAGGCAGGGAGGGACACTTTGGGCAATACGGGGAGGCAGGGAAAGTACAGGCATCCCAGGCAGGAACCTCTGAGGGGTGGGAAGGGCAAAGGGCAGAGCCGCTGACATCTGAAGTGGCCATTTACTGGCATTTGCCTCCCCAAGCTCATTGTCTGTAACTGTCTGCGTCCCCAGGCACACGCACAGGTCTTGTGCCAGGCAGCCTTGTGAAGGGGAACACCAGAATTGCAGACGGGGAGGAAACCTCATTGAACTGGCAGGCAGGATGAATAGGAGGAAATGTAGCCCTCATTCTTRGAAAACAGTTGTTAGCATTGCATTGTTTCAGGGAGCATTATTGCAGCATGTTTTTATGTCAGATCATTCTTTCTTGTACAGTTCTTAGCATAACGGAAACAACAAATACGAAACAGGATCAGCCTTACACAGAAGTCATTTTGGAAACTGCTGTTTCCTTTTTTTCCAAGGAAAGCACCCTGGTGACTCAGCAGTATGGGGTGGATTGGCAGCCCTACAGGGGAGAGAAACATTCCTTGGAGAATCTGGTGATTTTCAACCTTAATAACACAAAGGATATTACACTCATAATACCTGAGACCACCCCCACCACCCCCCGTGGCCAGCAGCAGGGCAGAGATGCCRTAAGGAAGAAGGCACCTGGAGTAAGAGAAAGGACCCAGGGCTGCTGGAGAGGGCCTGGAGGGGTGCTCCCCAGGGCTCCCCACTGCCCCAGCCCCTCGGGGGTCCAGGCTGCCAGAGCACACACACAGTCAGATAGCACCAGACAGCCGTGAGGAAAAAGATGGGGAGCCACTGCCAGAAGTATGCRAAGCTGTGTAACCTGTGCATATGCCAGGGCTGCAAACCCAGCCAAACCACGGGGCTCCCTGGCCCCCCGGCTGTGGTAAACCCCAGAGCAGCTTAGAGAGAGCTACCCCAAAAGAGCCGGGGAATTCCAAAGTAATCTGTGCTTGGCTATTTCCAAGGCAGTTAGACTTTCCATCCTCACCACCCCTCACAAGAGAAGGGCAGGAGGGCGGCTGACGGGYTTCGCTTTCGGCGCAGCCCCTCACAGCCCACTCCCCAGCAGGTTTGTCACCCCGCGGGGTYCGGGCGGCCCCGGGGGCGGTGGCGAGGGGGCGGGCGGGCTCCCGGGGCTCTGGCGCAGCCTGTGTCGCCATCCAGCGCCTCCTCGGCTCCCTGCAGCTCCCCCGGCCGCCTCCCGCCCCGGAGGGGGGGTGGCCGCTGCTCACCCCCAGGCAAACCCCGGCCCCAGCCGCCGGAGCGAGGGGCTGGGGGCGGCTGCAGCCCACCTGGGGCACAAGGACACAGAGCTCCTGCTGGGGAAGGGGGCACAGGCCCTGTGAGGAGATGGATGGGTAAAAAGCTCTGTGCCGGGGGATGTTCTTACCTGGGCAGTTCAGTGCCGGCAGTAGAGCAGCTCATACAGGAGTTTAGGGAACACAACAATTAATGATAAGACACTAAGATAAAATCTGACTCACTAACATCAGACACAATGAAGAAACATATCTATCTCTGCTAATAAACCTGCCTGCATCTTATCTAAGCTTCCAATGCAAAGAGCTACAGACTAGAGCTGCTTCTCAGTCTCCCCCTCAGTCTTGTAGCACCTATAATGGGGGAGCAGGGACATATTTATCACGGAACACTTTAATTGGAGCCAAGCAACAGCTGGGACACCCAGGTGAGCAGTGGGTGCAAAGCAAGGCAGGAAATGAAGCAGCAGCTTCAAATAGGGGTGTGCGAGYAGGCAGCAGAAAGCAGAGTGAGGAAGGGGATGTGGGTATGTGAGGACCTTAAAAAGGCATGCTGTTGAATAGCTTAAAGCTAGGAACTAGAAGATGGGTGTATAGGGAGTACTGAGTAAGTTCTATAGGGTCATCTTAATAGTCCAGTGCAGTTAAGATGAGCTTTGGCTGAAGAAGAGGTAGCTAAAGCATGGAGGGTTTTACAGAGCTGGTAGTGAGAGCTCTGCTTCTCCTCTGACCTTCCAGCGCAGAAACCCTGTGTGGAAAGGGATAAATGGTTCCTCTGAGGAACTGAGAGCACTGGGGCACACAAGTTTCAGGAAATAGCCTTAATTTTACTTTACAGTAGGCAAATACTGTGTTTCTTCACGAGTTTTTTTGTTGTCATAGGAACTCGGAGGCAGGCAGGTGCTGAGGTCGGGCTGTGAGAGTGATGCTGTTAAAACTGCCAGCTCTTCCCCTCCCAGCCAGTGGGAATGTTGTTYTGGGTCAGCTAAATCTGCATCCTGATCAGTGCTGGAGTACAGCAGCCTGGGTAGAGGGGAGRGATTCAGCTCTCAGTCCCCTCACGTTAACTCCTTGCTCCTCTGCAGGCTGGGTGTTTATTAATAGCCTGGTATGGCTGCGAGTGGGTTGGGTTTCACTGAGTGCAGGGAGGGTGACAAAGCACCTGTCACTGSAAGGGGATGTTGTACCAGAGTAGGTGGCTCTGCCGGAGCCCTGGGAAGATCCAGCCAGGAAACCCATCCGCTCATCTGCCGGCAAAGCGCAGGAGGGGGAGCAGCCACGCGTGGGCAGGGCCAGCCTGCCTCTCCCAGAGACCATCTCCCCGCTTTCCCTCTGCCTCCTGCAGCCGGTAAAAGACTTTCCCAGAGCTGCCTCTCGCGGGCCGCCGTGCTGCGGCAGCTCTGCCCGGTCCCACCGGCGCTCCCGGCTGCCTTTCGGGTGACTCCCCGTAAGGGCTCTCGCTCCGCCCAGGCTGGCAGCCGGCCCGGCTTGTGCACCGAGGAGCTGCGGGGCGATGCGCCTCCGCCCTGCAGGGCCGGCGGCCGCCCCCCCTCCCCGCTCCCTCCGCGGCCGGCGGAAGGCGCGGGGCGGGCCGCGGGGCGGGGCGCGGGCACGGCCGGGCCCGGCTCGGCTCGGCATGCTGCTGCGGGTACGCGCCGCCGTGGCGCAGCTGGTGGCGGGGGCGGGCGGGCAGCCCCCCGCGGAGCCCCGGGGCGGGGACCGGGGGTCGCCGGCGGGCGCCTCCTTCTGCCGGCCGGCCTTCCTCCAGCTGACGCCCGAGGAGCTCCGCCGCGCCGACGACCACGCGGGCCGGGCGGTGCAGAGCCCCCGCGACGGCCGCCGCCGCCTGCCCTGGAGCACGGGCTACGCCGAGTGAGCGGGGCCGGGGCCGGGCGGGGGTGCCCTCGGGGCCGGGGGTGCCCTCGGGGCCGGGGGCTTTGCAGCCCGGGGAGGGTGGGACTGGCGGCGCTCGGCACCGGAGCAGGATGCTTAGGAGCTAAACTGGGTCGCAGCCAGCCGGCGGTGAGCTGCGTTTGTTTCTTCAGGAGTAGCGGATAGGAAGCTTGCTCTTTAAATGCCTGCTGATGGGAAGGCCCTCAGCGTGGGTTTATGCTCTTACCCATCCCCGCGGCTTTCAAGGTCTTCTGTCTTGTTTGTTTTTTTTTTTTTTTTTTCTGCGCTTATCTGCGCAGTACCCGGTGTCACTCATGGGGAACTGGCACCCAGGGGTGAAGGAACTGCTGCGGCTTTCACAGGACTCGAGGGGAGGAGGGAATTGAAGCTGTCTTGGGAGGGGGACCTGATTTCAACTTCCCCTTCAAGGGCCTGATTCTCTTCTCCTTTTACTCGCTGCGAGTTTCACCCTTAACTGAAGGCAGGTGGGGAAGGTCAGGCTTTGAAGGCCACCTTTGCTGCTCAGTGCTGTCAGTCTGCTCCCGCATCCCTTGCTCAAGCTGATCTCCCTGATATCCTAGGAAGATTTCTGAGATGTTAATTTGCCCCAGGAGATACTGGGGTAGGACTGCCCAGAGCAAAAACCACCCTCTGCTCAGCAGCAAGACTTCTCTTCCATCTCTCAAGACTTCTTTCTGCAAACCACTTGAAAAGTCTGTGCCCAAAGAACTCATCCTGTTGTGCGTGTTTACAGCTTCCTCCCGTGAGCAGGTTTTGCAATCTAGACCTGAAATCTGCTTTGCCAACATAGGCTGTGAAAAGTTAGTGTGAATCTTTCTGCAGAAATTCTGCTGGTTTCATCTTCATTGCCTTCTCTCCTCCTTCTCTGAGGCACCTGCTCCCTCTGTGAGAGGTGCTGGGTGTGATGGGACATGGATGAGGCTGTAATCCTTTGCTGAGTGTCCATGAATCCCGGCTCTGTGTGTGTGTGTTGAGGCTGGTGCAGGTTTTCCAGCAATTGCTGTGCTTGGGGCAGTGCTGGGGACCTGCAGCAAAACCCCCAGCTTTTTCTGGTCACCTCCCTTGGTGGATGCCTGGGTGGCCGCTCTCCCCTGGACCCAGCTGTGCTGGTGGGAGTACTGCTGCTGGCCCCAGATCAACCCCTGCAACTGGTCTGGAACATCTCCTTGCCTGTTACTGCCCCAGACAGGGCAGGAGCACTGCGGAGAGCCTCCCCGGGGACATGAGTGGGGGTCGGGGGGGATGAGGTGCTGCGGGGTGGCCGCTGCTGGAGCATGGTGTGACAGAAAGAGCTTTTACACCTTGTTTCCTCCTGGCAGGGTGATAAATGCGGGGAAGAGCCAGCACAACGAGGACCAGGCATGCTGCGAGGTGGTGTTTGTGGAGAGGAGGCCCAGCTCGAGGGGCCGGCTGCCATCYAGGGAAGGTGGCGAGGAGCTGGACAGGGTGAGAGCCGGGGCGGCARGGACATGACAGGGAGGATGCCCGGTGGCAGGACGTGAGACGGGGCACGTGGCGATGTGTGTGCACTGCCACCTCCCCAGGGCTCCCASACAGGCTGCCCCTGCTCCCTGCCAGCTCCTGCCATCGTCCTCGCTGGCCCGCACCAGRGCTGGCTGGCCCGGGGAGGCCGCTGGCGGGCTGCGGAGGTGGCTGCCACGCTGGCCCTGGYGTGCCTCCCCTTCGGAGGAGCCAGAGATGTGCTGCTGGCAGCAGGGCTGGGCTCGAGCCAGGGACCGGCCGTGTCCAGACACCCTCGATCAGCTGCCCACATCGCTCCTGCCTGTGCTGGGCTGGGGCTTGYGAGGCGGAGGCAAAGCCCTGTGTCGCTGTCCTCAGCTGGTGACCCCAGCTGCTCTGAATTCCCCGTCCCATCTGCTTCCTCACAGGCTCGCTAAACCTTCCTGTCTCTCCCCGCAGGGCAGGAAGGGTTTTTATTTCCACTACTGGGCCTTGTTTGATGGCCATGCGGGCAGCGGTGCTGCTGTCATGGCATCCAAGAGGCTCCACCTGCACATCTGCGAGCAGCTCCGAGACCTCGTGGACATCCTGCAGGACCCCTCTCCACCTCCCATCTGCCTCCCGCATGACACGAGGGCCGGCCCCGTGGAGCTGAGCCGGGTGCCCCTCGCAGAGGACGTCGRGGAGGTCCCCAACGATGCTGTGCCGCGGTTTCACCTGGAGAAAGCGGTCTCTCACGAGAGCCTGGTGATCGGCGCCATCGAGAACGCCTTTAAGCACATGGTGAGCAAGCCCCCGCCTGCGGGGATGCCCAGGTATCCCCTGGGAGCATCTCTTGGCTGTCTGTGTCAGCATTGGCTTGTCCCCGCTGGCAAAAGGCAGCTCTGCAGCAAGGAGGGGGCTGCAGTGAGGGCTCCTGGCAGGACGGTCTCRAAGAGGGCACTGTGATGCTCTCCCCTATTTGGGGGGTTCAGGATGCAGAGGCTTTGGGCTCTGGACCTGTGTGGGTGCAGAGAGCTTCACTGCACTTCATTCCATCAGTCCCAGCTGCTCCYCTCCTGTCTTGCTCTTTCCTGCCCTCTCCACTGCCTCAGTGAAGCCACATCCCCGGCTGCCCAGGAGGACCCTTGCCCCCCCCAGCCCTGCATCCGCCCCTGGGCTGCGTGGGGAAAGCTGCCCAGGCCTCGGCTGGCCACTGCTCCCCACCTGGGGTGGGGTCTTCAGCTAAGGTGCTGCCGGAGCAGGCGGGTGCTATTTTGGGCTGCTTGCAGCTTTGCTTGCTGGYGTGGGGCCGCCTGCCCTGCCTGGAGCCGTTCTCTGTCTCCCCAGGATGACCAGATCGAGCAGGAGCGAGCGTCCCAGCGCCTGTCCGGGGGCTGCTGCGCCCTGGCTGCCGTCTACTTYATGGGCAAGTTCTACGTGGCCAATGCCGGTGACAGCAGGTACGGCCCCACTGGGCAGCCCCCCGCCTTTCGCCCGRTAATTGGGGAGCTCCCCGGTAGAGCTGGTGGCATGGCTGGTGAGGATCCCCTGGCTCCATCCCTGAAGATGGGCTGTCCTGGAAAGGGCAGAGGCAGCAGGACCAGGCAGAGCCACCCCTGCCTGCCTGCATGTCCCGGGGACAGCGTGCCCTGCCGTGATCTCCGCGTTTGCCCGGTGCACGGGGAGGGTTGCAGAATCACCTCCCAAAATCTGGGACTTGCTCCCTTCTTTCCCAGCAGTGTCCTGTCTGCTTCCCAGATGACTCTGGATCACACCCTGGCCCCTGCTGCCAGCACTGGCCTGGGCTGAGAGTTGGGGAGTGAAAATTGCCCTCAGCAAAGCTTTCAAAAATGTGCAAGAAGTCATTTTAGGGCACACTTCATACCAGTGAACTTTTTCAGAAGGACACGCAAATCTGTGTGCAGACAAGTCCCGTGGGAGCTTGGAGCCCAAGGATTTTGGCTGATATGTGCATTTCCTTGGGTGTGTTACTGTAATTGCGTCTGGGTGTGTTCATACCCCCCAGGCAATGGCAGGAAGGCAAGTCCACCTTATGCTGAGGCTGAAGCTGGTTTGAGTTGCCCTGCATTTAGGGGCAGGGTTAGCTTGTCCTCAGCAGTGTCAGGCCAGCAAATAYAGGCTCTGGTAAATTGTCTGTGGCTGGAGGATGTGCTTCCAGCTCTGGGACGGAGGAGGAGGAGATCCTTCGTGCCTCCGCTTTTGGGTGCAGGGCCCCTCCATGGCAGCAGYGGCCAGGTGCCGGCCGTGCGGGATGGCACCGTGCCCAGGGTCCTGAGGCTGTAACCCTGCCTGTGGGCGAGGGTCTGTGTTCCCTCCTTGGGCATCAGACGCTGCCAGAGCTGGGCTCAGCCAGACCCTGCATCCCTGCAGGACACCCACAGCCCTAGGCAGGACAGCAGGTGGGACAGCTGGGCCACCACTGTTGGAGATCCTCGATGCTCCCATGACATCCAGAAACATCTCATAATCAGACTTTTTTTTTTTTTTTTAACACATCAAACAATCACACCAGCCCCAGCAGCGAGCCGCAGTGCTGGTGTGGGCCAGGCTCTTGCACCCGTGCCCTGCTGCTGGTGATTTCTGCCTGTCCTGTGCGTGGCTCCTCTCTAAAGGAGGGTTCGCCACCTTTGTGCTGCTCCTTTTCTAACTATAYAGAATAATCATAGAATAATTAAGGTTGGAAAAGACCTCTAAGATCATCGAGTCCATATCCCGTCCTTTGGTTTGCTCTGCTTCATTCCCCTCTGCCCCATGCTTCTCTTCCATTTTCTCTTCCCCTCCCCTGTCCTGTGCCGGAGGGAGGCATGCCCTGCCTGCCTGGGGGCTGGGGGGGGGTTAGCTGCAGTGGAGCCAGCAGGCAGCCCCCCAGCTCGGGGCTGGGAAGAGGGCAGGCAGCGGAGGGGAAGGGGTTGCACTGCCTGGGCAGCTGTGCAGAGAATCAGCCCCGGAGAGCTGGGCTTAACTCCCCCGCCACATTTCCTCTCCTCCTCTCTAATCTCATCCTTCCATGTTTCATTGCAGGGCCATTATCATCCGTAACGGGGAAATCATTCCAATGTCCAGGGAGTTTACTCCAGAGACAGAGAGGCAGAGGCTKCAGTTTTTAGTAAGAAAGACCTTTCTTCTAACCTCATTCCCGCTGAACCACCTCCTGGCCCCTTCCCAGCCCCCCGCGCTGCTGCYGAGGGCAGCCCCAGGGCTGGGACCTGCTGATGGCACTTGTCCATCCCAGCCGGCTCGCTGGGTTGGGGAGTGGTGTTTGGGATGCGGGGAGCTGCCCCGGCTCACTGCGTGCTGGCGTGGGGGCATCTCGTGGCTGTTGGAGCTCCGGTTTGCTGCGGGGTCAGCATGAGGGGCTGTGCCTGCGAGCCTGRCCTGGCCAGGACACGGGGATCCTGGGCTCTCGGCATGGGGCCGGTTCGGTACGGTTGCATGGAGCCAGTTCGGTCCATCTTGTCCTGCTCCTGCCTGGGGAATAGGGAGCATTGGTGCCCGGGGTGGGCACCTGCCTGCTGCTGCGGGAGCACCGGGCTGGCTTGCACAGTGRCCGGGAGGAGCGCGGCTCTGCTCCCTCCACCCGTCGTGCGCTCTCGCACGGTGGAAGGAGCCGCAGCACTCGCGCCGAGCCCTAGTTTCTTCCCCGGCTGCTCCCTGGGGAGGCAGGGAGCTGACRTGTGCCAGCGGGTTTCTAGCTTTCTTCCTGAAAGCTCCTTCTCCTGCCTGGCCTGGACAAACCCCCCTGTGCTGCACAGGGAGACTTTTTAAGGTTATAAAGACCTCTCTGACGGCAGCAGAGAGGAGGAGGCGTTTGTGTTGGAGGACGTCTTGCTGGATGTGATTTCCTGGCTTGCAACGTACTTGGAAAAACACTGAGGTGTTTTTTCTTGAGTCTATTTTTGAATGACCGAGAGGAGGAAACTGCTGTGAGCGGGATCCTCTCCAGCCGGCTGCGATGGGCAGGGCGCAGGCAGGGGGCCAGGCGCACGCTTGCTCTGCTGGACGGTGCCCGGGCTGTGGTCAGAGCCCCCCCSGAGTGGGACGGGGCTCTCTGTGCCTCTGCACCAAACCCTCCCGTATTCCTGAGCGCTCTCCTCTTTCTTTCAGCTCTTTCTTCCTCCATCTGCATTTTCCGGCGCTGTCCCTATTGCTGGTTCCCTGCACGCTGTGCTCCGGGAGGCCCCGGGGCTGCTGGGGCTGCCCCGGGAAGGGGCTCTGTGCTGCTTCTCGGCCCTTGTCACGGCTGCAGCCGGGACACAGTTTTGGAAAAGACCCATCGGCTCTTTTCCTCGGGCAAGTGCCGTGCCCTGTGCTGAGCCTGGGGCCCCGGGAGGATTGCGGCTCTGACGCCTCCTGGGCAAATTCCAGCTTCTCCTGGAATTTGCTGAGTTTTGATCCCTTTTGGAGATCCTTATTTCCCAAAACTCTCCATGCGAAAGCTTCACCTTCTTGCTGGGTGTTGGCATGGCTGTCCCCAGCTCTTGTCTCCCCTCTGGGYGTAGCACGGGCGGGTGGTTTGGAGCTGCTGTACCACCACCCGTTCGAGTTGCAGCAGAGCAGCTGATGTTATCCCCACCACGAAACGCCGCAGCCGAATTCCCAGCAGCCTGGCGGGTCCCGTGCCGCGGTGGCGGTGCCCGGTGAGGTGCTGCGGGCGGTGCTGGCCGGCGGGGCAGGTGCTGCCGTGCGGATCCCGCTCTCCCAGCCCTGCAGCTGAGCCACCGCTTCGTCCCGCAGGCGTTCCTGAGGCCCGAGCTGCTGGGGAAGGAGTTCACCCACCTCGAGTTCCCCCGCAGGATCCAGCCCAAGGAGCTGGGGAAGAAGATGCTGTACAGAGACCAAAACATGAACGGCTGGTAACCCCCCGACCCACGGGAGGCTCCGTGCCAAGGGGCAGCGCTGGGGTCCTGCTGCGCCCGGCTCCAGCATCCCTTCCCRCGGGACGGGGGCTGTGCACGCTGGGTCGTCAAGGGGCCTCGTCCGGGGGGATGCTGTGTCCTGAGCGGGCAGGGGAGGTGCTGGAAGCCTTCACCTGCTGACGCGTTGTCTCTGGCTTATTTTAACCAGGGCTTACAAAAAGRTAGAAGAGGATGACCTGAAGTTTCCACTTATCTATGGGGAAGGCAAAAAGGTGAAGTGCTGTGGCAGGAGCTGTGCGGGAGTCGCTTCCCGCCTGCCCTTGCTGAATTGGGGCTTTCCAACCCATTTTTGCTAGTGCTGTTGCTACTCCAATGCCACCAATTCTCAGCTGGGAATGGAGGTAGAGATGAAGCGGCTTAAAGTTTTATTTTGGCGTTGTCATTCCCCAGGCTCGGGTGATGGCCACGATTGGGGTCACGCGGGGCCTGGGAGACCACGACCTCAAGGTGTTCAGCTCCAACATCCACATCAAGCCTTTCCTGTCCTGCTTCCCAGAGGTGAGCCTGGCTGCCGGACGCTCCGCGCCCAGGGGTTCCTGCAATGGCCGGAGACCGTCGGGGTGACCAGATCCCTGGTGCACCCAGCGCAGTGGCTCAGGGCAGTGCCAGTGCTCGCCTGGGCTCTYGGGGAGCCTCCTCTGCCTCTCTGCCCCTTACCCTCGCGTCTTGCCCCGTTGCTTGCCAGGTCAGGGTTTATGATCTCACGCAGTACGAGCACTGCCCTGACGATGTTCTGGTCTTGGGCACCGACGGGCTCTGGGATGTTACCAACGACAAGGAGGTGGCCGGCGTGGTGATGGAGGTGCTGACGAGCTACGAGCCCAACGACCCGTGCAGGTGAGCCGAGGGCGGGCAGGGGGAYGAGCGCGTCCTGCTCTGTTACATCTTCCTTGCTCCTTGGAGCAGTGTTGTGGCCACACGTCCCTCTGGCCTTGGGGCTGGTGCTGGTGCTCTGCAGCTGGATGTGCATATCTGAGCCCAGGTCTCTCCTCTCCGAAGGACCTTTTCCTTCATCTGTAGCTCCTCCAGCTTCTTCCTTGCCAGGGACCACAGGATGCTGCATCAGGGAGTCCGCGGGGTCTGGGGTTGCTGCTGAGCTGCTGTGCTTTGCCCCCAGGTACACCATGGTGGCCCAGGAGCTGGTGGTGCGGTCCAGGGGGGTGCTGAAGGAGCGGGGCTGGCGGCTGGCCAACGACAAGCTGGGCTCTGGCGATGACATCTCTGTCTTTGTGATCCCCCTGGGCGGCCCGGGCAACTACACGTGATGCCCAAAGACCCCGGGGCAGAGGGGCTCGCCTTGCCTGGATGGAGAYGAGCGGGACACCGGTGCTGCCTCGGGGCCACCTCTTCCCCAAGCACTTGTTTCCTGAGCTGACCGCAAGAACAGTAAGAAACCTGGAGCCTCTGTCTGTGCCCCTGCTCAGAGCATCCCCCTCCACCTGCTGCATCCCAGCCCTGGGCAGAGATGGAAGGGCCTTGGACAGAGAGCAGGGACTGGGGTCGAGGGATGTTTTTTGTGCTGCTACTTTCTTGATTGCTGTGAAAAGCCTAAATCCTCCCTGGCTGCTTGGTGTGTCCTTTGCACCTCGCCCTGGGCCTGGGTGTGCTGGTTCCAGCAGCGTGCGACGGCCGTCGGGCTGGTGGGGCACTCGTACCTGGAGAAGCGTGTGCTTGCTGCTGCAATCATCTCCGCTCCCCCGCCCCGTGACACTTGGACCAGTGACACCGAAGCTGCTGCTGGGGCTGGGTACTGGGGCCAGGACGGGCCGTGGCCTGGGGTGAAGCCCTGCCGGCAGCCGGGCAATGCTCAGCCCAGCAGAAGTCCGGTTGTGGGTGGTGTGGTGGTGGGTGAGCCCCACAACTGACATCCCAGCTTTGTGCTTGCCCTCTCYGGTCCCTCCTGCCTTCGTCCCAGCCACGTACCTTGTCTTAGTCTCTGGTTTGGGAGGATGGGGCAGTGCCTGATCACTGCGGCACACCGAGAGCCCCTGGGAAGGAACGAGCTATTGCACTTGCACTGGCTGTGCTACTGGTTCTGCCCCCACCGCTCATCATGCCTTGGATCACTACTGTGTTTCAGGAGGCWATTATTTATTATTAACTGGGGAGCTGAGCTGGAAAATGTCTAAATCCTTTCTTGTTGTGTGGAGTCTGTATGAATATATGTCTATATTTTTGAGCGGTTCTAAGT
The DNA here is from genome assembly GCA_030449065.1 of Oceanodroma leucorhoa. Taxonomy (NCBI): domain Eukaryota; kingdom Metazoa; phylum Chordata; class Aves; order Procellariiformes; genus Oceanodroma; species Oceanodroma leucorhoa. Next base: position 825,871 of record JASVER010000067.1, read on the forward strand.
TGGCCACTGCTGAGCAGCAGTTGCACACAGAGCAGCCCTGTTCAGCCAGGCTTAACAGCTTAAAYGTGCTGCATGGATCTGCTTAGCTGAGGGCTGGAAACCCACAATAAAAGCAGCTTGGTTGTGACTGGAGAGGGGGGAAGGCACCTCCCTCCTTTTTTGTAATAATCTCAAAGCTGGTGCTGAGCAGAGCTGTAGCAGCAGCTGATCYCTGCACAGTACATACCTCTGACCTGGAGGATGCATTTCCTGGGCCTCTGCAGAGCGTTGCATCCTCCCAAAATGTGAGGGATGATCCCRTCCTGGCCGTGTGGTGATTGGGAGAGCTGGGCTCCGGTCCCTTGTTTTGGAAAGGCTCCGTGGCACCCGTAGTTTGTGTCCTGCTGTTGCTGGGTGCAGCCAGCTCTTGTCAATTGTCACCTCTGGTGAATGTTGTTTGTCTCTTGTAATCAGCGAGATGTAAATAAACTGGGTGCACTTAATGGGATGTGAAAGTTATCCAGTGAGATTTTAACCTATTGGTATCTTCTGTGCTGAAGGGAGCAGGGAGTGATACTGGGCCCGGGAGCCTGTCCTTGCATAGCACTGTGTGTTTAAATAAAGGTTTTGCCACTTGCAGTCCCACTTCAAAGTCTTTCTTGCAGAGCTCCTGCAAAGAAGACTTACCTAAAAGCCAATTAGCTCTGATTAGTTTATGTAGACAGGCTTGGTAGCAAATAGGCCCGGACAGAGCCATGTGAGCTGCTGTCCCTCTGCCCTTGGCACCGGCCAGACCCTGTGGAGCATCCCTCCTGTGCCCACGGGGAGTGGGAACCGCCRCCGTGCTGCCTGGGGGCTGCTGGCTGGGTTTGCCGGGGGCTGGCCCAGGGGCACAGCTCTCTGGGGTGGGCGATGGCCAGCCTGGCAGGGAAGGGGCTGYGGGATGGGTCAGTAACCCAAAACAGGACCTGGCTGGTGAGCGCTGCACTGGGCTTGGATGAGGGTTGGAAACCAGCAGGCACCAGCCTGGGCCCCCGCCAGCTGCTCCCTGCTGCTGGCAGCAGATGGGGAGCGGAGGGGAGGAAAGGCYGATGGTTTCCTGGCTCTTGGGGTCGGGTCCCTCCTCCAGGGAGTGGGGTGGGCTGTGGGTGGAGGCACAGCTCTGCAGGCTGCAGCTCCCAGGGATGTGGCTGTGCTGCAGAGGCAGGATCCCTCTCTGGGAGCTCAGGCATCCCAGCAGCAGCTACGCCCTGCYTCTAGGGTGGGCTGCCAGCTGGAAGCATCCCCTGACTCCCACCATTACCCCTGGTGCTCCTGATGCTCACACACGTTTTCCCCACACCCCCGGTCCCCCCACACTCATTTGCACAGCCCTGTTCCCCCGGCACGGTGCGCTTCATGCCAGTGGCTAAGAACTGGCTCTGCTTTTCCAGGTCACTGCCTGGGAGCGTCTGAATAAGGCAAGGAGGCAGAGGCTGCATTTAAAGCTTCCTCTGTGGTTCCCTTTTTTACTAAAGAAACATTTCCTTTGGAACCAGCTCCTGGCCTGGGGCTTGATAAATTAAGAAAAATTGTCTCCGAGGCCTTAAAATAGCAGCAGTTTATGAGCCTGGGTCTGGGCCAGGACCCTGGGGCTGCCTTTCCCTGGCTGAGCAGCAGGGACTCAGCCCTGCGGCTGGGGCGTCGCAGGGAGGAGCAGCCCAGTCCTCCCTTGCTGGGAGCCCACTGCGGGCGAGGAGAGCCTGAGCCCCTGCCTGCAGCACTGGGGTCGTCTCGGTGCGGGGCCCAATGCATCGTGCCCCCCCTCACTGTGGAGGGGACTCGAGATCCTGGGGACAGGGCATGTCCCTCACGCCCCCACAGTGTCTGTTATGGTGGAAAATGGGGCCTTCCCCAAGGAGCGAGCAGCCGACTGGGCAGCACATGGGGGATGCAGGAGGGGTGCGATGGGGTTCGGCTGCTGGCCCCCGCTGCCTCCGCTGGGATCTGCCTTCCCTGGCAGAGCTCGCYTCTCGCTAGCGTGGCTCTTGGCGCTGCCATAAGTAATGCTCATGGGGGGAAAGGCGTCCCCTCGAGAGGTGCTCCGATGGCGGAGGATTGCTGGTATGGGGGCAAAGCACGGGGTGGTCCTTGCTGTTGGTCCTGCCTGGGAGGGGGGTTTGGGAGCAGCAGCTCAGCCCTTCCTGGCAGCGGCGRGTGCTCTGGGAGCCGAGCGCCGGGATCGCCGCTCTCCCTGCCTGGCGTCGGTCACCTAAAACGGGAAAAAGCCCTTCGGGGAGCCCGGGCTGGCTGAGGCTGCAGGCACCTCCCCGCCCCGCCGGGCCACCCGGGGCCGTGCCCGGCGCCTTGGGACCAACCCGGGGACGGCGCCCGCGGGGAAACGGCGGCGGGACCGGGGTGTCCCCGGAGCCGGGATGGGGGCTCTGCGGGGAAGGGGCACGGCCCCGGCACCKCCCTTCGGCTCGGCKCAGCACGGCTCGGCTCAGCCGGGCTCGGCTCGGAGCGCTCCCGCCCCGCCTCCCGCGGGCGGCCCCCGGACGGGGCGGTGCCGGCCGAGCCGCGCTGCGGAGCCGGGGCCGGAGCTGGGACCGACCGGAGCCGGAGCTGGGACCGACCGGGGCCGGAGCAGCGGCGGAGAGAGGTGCGGGCTGGGCTGGGCTGGGCTGGGCAGCGTTGGGGATGGGGGGACTGGGGGCCGTGGGGTCAGTGCTGGGCTGGGGTCAGTGCTGGGGTTGGTGCAACTGGGCGTGGGGTTACTGATACTGGTAAGGTGTGGGGTCAGAGCTACGGTCTGGGGTTACTGGTGGGGTCTGGGGGAACTGGTGAGGTCTGGGGGAACTGGGGTGTGGGGTTACTGGTGGGATGTGGGGTCAGTGCTGGGGTGGGGTCTGGGGCACTACCGGGGGAGCTGGGCACGGGGGGTGGATGCCCCAGCCGGGCTGGGTGGGGCGCAGCGGGACGGGATGGGATGGGTGTGCCCGGGACGGGATGAGGGTCCCTGGGCATGGGGCAGGGGCAGTTTGGCCACCACGGGTTGTCCCTCAAGGGCAGCCTTGGGCTGTGGGTCCTGACCTGCGGGTACCGCCCGGACGGGGCTCCCCGCTGCCCCCCATTCAGTGACTGACAGGGCCGGGCTGGGGTGAGAGCCCGGGGGGTGCTGCCCCATCCCCCCATCCGTCCTCATATCCCCCCGCTCCAGCAGCATCCCTGCGTGCAGCCTTGGTCGCAGAGCGGCAGCTCTGTGTTTTCTTCAGAAAAAGGAAAAAAGTTCCCTTTGCTTACTGCTGAGCTCATTTTTAAACATTTATATTAGGGGGGCTTGCGGGGGAGGAGAAATAATTGTGTAATGTCCTAGGAGCAAGGGAGCATTCCAAAACCATGACTGCACAGCCCTTTCCAGCACTAACAATCTGGCAGCCAACTCTTCCCAGCAGTCGCCAAACCCCCTAAATCCAGCCTCAGCTTCTTGACAACCCCTGTGAAAATGGCAGCAGGATCCCTGGGTTGCTTCGGAGGGCGCATCTGCGCGGGGGGTGGGCTGGGAGCGGGGACCCGGCTGGGCAGCAGCACTGCCACGTCCCCAGCAAAGTGATCAGGTCGTGAAACCAGAGACGGGGAGGTAGTGGCTTTGRCTCTTTGTATTTCACTGAGACCAGTTGCATTTTATTTTCATTTTTCCAAGTGCTTTTTGGTGGCCAAACAGTTTCAATTTATGTTCAGCTCCTCCTTTTCAGCTACAAGCAGTATAGCTAAAGGCTGTGTGAGATTTTACGGACCTTAAATTGAATCCATGTTCCTGACAGCTACAGCTTCTCCAGGGAAACTTTTTTGTAAAAGTGGAAAATAAGCCAAGTCACTGTCTTCCAACAGGTTATCGGGAGCGTTTAACCAGGCTCACCTCCTAACTTGCTGTTTACACTGGAGAGGCGTATTGACATGAAAAGTAAGGAATGTATTAGCAAATATTGATTGGCCCTGTGGCAGCGGCAGTCAGGCATTGCACAAGTACAGGCATCTGCTGAGATTGTGGCTTGTTATTTGAAGCTTTCAGCAAGACACTTGTACTGCCGTGAGTCTGGGAAGGCTGTCACTTCTGCGGGAGGTAAAATAAGAACATGGCATGATGTCCCTTGGAAAAGGAGGTACGGGCAGGCAGCATTTTCCCACAAAGCACAAGCACTTGTGGTTCAAGCTTTGTTTAGGCTTTAAAATTCTTCTGTTTCAAGTCCCTTTCTCTGTTTTGCTTGTGGATGTTTCTGTGGGATTTAGCAATGAAAACAAGCCAGCCTGGCTGCTCTGCTCCGGGTCTGGGTCTGGGCAGTTGCCCTTTGCGGCTGTGCTGGAGCGTGCTGTAAACCCAGAATGTCTGATTATGCCCGAAGAATAGTTCACAACTTTAGAAAAAAATTTATAAGATCTAAAACTTAAGCACTGAGTTTGAGTTCCTTTTTTGATGATCGCTCGTCATTTGGATATGGCAGATCTAGGTCTTAAGAGAGCTTCAGGTAGCTTTCGCAGGGGTACATRCAGACACTGTCCTCGGTGCTCAGTGCCGGGTGGTTTTGGCAGTGGTGGCAGGCGGGACGGGGAGGCTCTGAGCCGCGGGAGCCGGCGTTGCTGGTGGGTGTGGGTCGTGCTCTGGGTGTCGGCGATGGCTGCTGGCGTGAGCGAGGGCTGGAGGCCAGTCTCCTCTGTGCTACACAGAAATGCACAGCTTGGCCTGCCCGGGGGCTGCGTGAGCCTGGAATTGCCGGGGCTGCTGTGCCAAAACCAGCCTGCTTTGATCATCTCGAAGCTGCGATCCGCCTGGGAGCTCGGAGCCCGAGTTCTGCCCTGGCCATTGCGTTTCCCTTTGGCATTGCTCTTCGCTTCAAGCCCTTCTTGGAACTCTCTTCTGCTTCTGTATAAGAGTCCCTCTGATACCCAAGACACTTGCCAGGATACTTGTCCTGTGCTATCTTGGCCCTGATTTAGATGTCTCAGCAAATTAAATTCTCCTYGATGGGCATACCTGTCAGTTTTTAATTTGGAAGTTTACTTTCTTTTTCATTGCACCAGCTGTGCCAGCAAGTCCTAGCAGCTAAAACCGTTTCTGTTCTGAAACACCACTGCGGGGTTTTCAGCTGTTAATGCATGCAAATGACCCGTTCACCTCTGTCATTCTATCCCCAAACGCCTTCAATCCCCTTCCAATTCCTTTAATTCGGGGGCAGCTGCTGCCTTGACACACACTTTTTGGGGGGTCCCTGCTTGTGCGGATCGGAGCTGTGACCTGTTGGTGGGGCAGGAGGAGAGCTGCTCCCGGGGGGTTCTGGAGGGAGGCACCCCCGTGCCCCCGGCCCCTCGGGCTCTGGCAGTGCCGGTGGTGGCCTGGGGCTGTCCGAAGCGGCTCTTGTTTGCCCGGTGGCACCTCTCCGGGGTCCTGTCCCGAGGTGCCCTCGCGGGGCATGCTTGGGCGGTGGCAGCAGCCCTGTGCACACACACGGCCATGTTTAGAAGTGGAGACYGCTTGTCCTTGGCTGCACTGGTTAGAAAACATTTTCTGTGTTCCCTGCTAGTGTTTCGTGCTCTCTGGATGCTGCGAGCTCCCTTAGGTCTTGTCTGTGTTACAGGTTGCACAGCCTGAGCYGAAGGCGTGTGCTTTGGGTTTTTGAAATCCAGCTACATGCCTTGTGGCGGCTCTAGCCTTGAGCCCGGTCTGTSTTGCATTAGCCCAGCTCCTTCCCAAACAAGAATTAAATCAAAACAGTCCAACAAGCACTCGGATGCTTTTGTTTTTTAAACCACTGGGAAGTTTAGCAGAGCTGAAGACACAGCAATGCCAGGAAGATCTCGGTCTGTTCAAAGAGGTGGTTTTCCTTCTGTGGTTGTGTCGCGGTACCGGGGGGTCCGGGYGGGTGCCTGGGCTGTGGGGTGACGGGGCTGCATGCACCGGGCTGGCTGTTCCCTGAGMCTCCAGTCCGAGGGGAGCGACCAGAGAGCTGCCAGGGCAGAGAAATATTTTCTAATCATCCGACAGGCAGCCTGTAAGGAGATGCTTGGTGGCAGCTCTGCGAGGCAGGAACACGAGCCCCAGTCTGTTCTCCCGTCTGGCTGAGAAGATCACGGGGGCAATGCCAGGGGCTCCGCAAGCGCTGCCCGGAGGCTTGACCCTCCTCCTCGCCCCGCTCTCCTCTGCTTGTTCAGGATGAGGAGGTTTTGTTCAGAGTGGGAGATCTGCGGGGCCCGGGGGCTGTGGGGAGCCGGCCCTGCCGCGCAGGCGGTGCTGGGGGTGTCCCCGCGAAAGGGCTGCTCCCAGCACAGCTCCGTCCCCGCCAGCCCTGCCCTGCCCAGGCTTCAGGGTTGCGCCTCTGGCCAGGGCTGGGGGCAGAACAGAAATTCAGCTGGTTTTGCTGATGGGTGGTGTGACAGGTCCGGCCGGGTGGGGCCATCAGCAGCAGCGCTTGGGAATTTCTGCTTTAGAACAAAACCCCTCTGTTGGCTCGGGGAGCTCGAATCTCGCCAAGGAGGTTCGTTGAAAGATTTCTGTCCCTACTGCGATTCCTTCTTCAAAGCGTTAACATCTTTCTCTGCCATTTCCTGAGATCCCATAGCAGACATTGGATGATGGACGCATCCTGCTGCCAGAGGAATTCCCCGTTTCCTGCTCAGCAGGAACCTCACATTTTGAGGCACGAAGCTGGGAGAGGCCAATAACGAAAGGGCAGTCGTGGAGCCCTGGCTGGTTTTACGGTGATGGCTTTAGAATAGCTGCTTGGAAAGTAGAGCAGAAATTTGGTTCCCTTTTGCAATTTCTTGGCGTGCTGAAGGAGCTCCCTGCTCAGGATTAGGCTGGTGCCGTCGGTGCGGGCACTGCCAGCAGCGGTGGCACRGACTAAACCCGCGGCCGTCCCGGTGTCGGCCCCGCCTGCCCAGCAGCGGGCGCAGGAGCCCTGCGGGTTTGGCAGTGCCGCTCCGCGGGAGGTGCTGGCACAAAGCTGCTGCTCCCTTTCGTTATCTCTRTGAATGAGCAGGAGGCATCTCCAGTGAGGCACCCAAAGTGCTGCTCATRCCCGAAAACCGCGGTTGCTGTACAGGCTGGGTTGGATTGCCAACGTGGCTGGGCACCCTTTGCTGTAACTCGGGGTGGYTAACGCTCGGCAGAGTTTAAAATCTGAATTTCCATGCCTGATGTGAGCGACTGTGTCCTTTTAATCATTTGGCCTGCTGGCAGTTGTAGTAAAGCTATCCTCAAATTGTCTCCACGTTTTCCACTCTCTTCTACCCGCTCGCGATCCGGGAACAGCACAAGGCCCTTTGCGTGGGGCAGCCCTGTCCCAGGGACTGGCCTCCCCTGCTGAGTGAGGGAGCTCGCCCTGGCAGAGGAGCTCATCTCCCCGTCAGAGTGCCGCCGGCGTCTGGCACTGGTGTCGTGTCGGCTGGCTCGGGGGGCGAGGGCACGGACGGGGCAGCCCCGGCGGCTGCTGAGGGGCACGGTGCTCGCAGCCTCCTCGCCCCGCTCGCCTTTGCACACCAGCTCCGGATTAGTAATGGGCTATTTCTGGGCCGCTCCCGTGAGTAATGGAATGAGTTGTGCTGGGACTTCGGGTGGGGACAGTGCCTCTGCCCGCTGAGTCATTGCTCGGCATCACGCCGGGCTCGGGAGCTGCCGGGGCCCGGAGCCGTCCCAGGTCAGGGTGGACGCCGGAGGCTGTGGGAAGGAGCCCTGGGTGCAGCGACTCGTCTTGGTTTGGAGCCTCCCTGGTTCCTCCCGCCCCGTCCCAGCCTGGCTGCCTCTGCAGCAAGAGTCCGGGCGGCTGCCGCGCTSCTCGCCGGGACGGCGTGCAGGCAGGGAGTGGCGGGGGGGACCCAGCAACCCTGCGGGGCTGGCTGCAGCACCGTGCTCCGCCACGCTGGTTGGTTTTGTTTTAGGGGCCATGTCCGGCAGACTGGGCACAGGCAGGTCTCGATGTCTGTCTGGGAGCGGGTGTTTGTCTCCCCGGGCATCCGCTGTTCCCTGCGCTGCAGATGTGCCTCCTGTGTTCTGTGGGTTAGATAGCAGCGCGTCCCACACCACCTTTCTTCCTGCGTTCGTCTTTGAGATACGGAGTCGCAAAGCAGCAAGTCACATTTTGCTGTGCCAAAGGAACTTTCTGTCTAAGTAAATAGACTTTTTTGCCCGTGAGCTTTCCTTTTTCCGTGCTGTGGAGGTGATGGCTGGAGAGAGGACAGGCCTTTGGTCAGACAAGAAGGACGGTTTGCAACAGGGGTGATGTGTTTCTTGTGTCCCCAGGGATACGCCGTCCTTGAGAGCTTTCCCTCCTCAGGGGGGCAGGAGACAGCAGACTCCTCCAGCCCTTTTATCTGGCTCCATAGTACAAACGTCGTGTCTCCTCGGGATGAGCTCCCGTGCGTGGGGCTGCGGGCGTCCCTGGCCCAGCTGGGGCAGGCGGGAGCAGAAGGGCACGAGGAGAGGGGACGGGAGCTGTGCCGGGGGTTTCCCCTCCACGCTCAGCCCCTGGTAGTGGGACCCCTTGGGCACTTCAGGTTTTTTCCTCAACTTTAGTGTTGCACAATTGTGCTTGCCCTCTGTATAAACATGGGGCTCTGCTGGGATGTGTGCTTAATGCCGAGGCTCCTGGTTGAGGAGTGCTGGATCCTGCCAGATGGGGCCCTTTGTCCTCGCTCTTCTCCCCCTACGAGTGCTGGCTTACTATTTTTGTTAATGGCTCCACGGCACTCAGCAGCCATGAACTATTCCTGCTTCAGCTTGTAAGCCAAAGTGCTTGTAACCTGCAAAGATCTGGGGCTATAGCAGGGTCTGGCCTGGATTTGGGTGAAACCTTTCTCTCTTCTGCCCCAAGCACGCGGTCGGTTGGGCAGTTTAGTTTGTGAGAGCTGGGGTGGTCCCGAGACTTCCCAGGGGTTTGTGTGACAGCCCTGCAGAGGTTTCCTCCAGGCAGGAGCTTAGCGGTGACCTGCTAAGTATGCAGATGAGAGGAGCTCTCTTCAGGCTGCTTTTGAAATGCAAGTCAGCCACCGAGTCTAATTTCTTAATCCTTCACTTGCAGCTAATTATGATGCAGCCTTACTCGGGTGTTTCTCTTTTCCTCCCTGTTCTGTTGGCGCAGGGTGCGGGTGTGATYGCCGCCGGAGGGGACGGGCGCCAGGCCTTCGTTAAGGCTCAGTGTCAGTGCCCTGCTTAAATGCAAAGCTTGCGATGGCCGGGCATTCCCAGCCTGATCCCAGCAGGATCCGCTCCCAGCGCTTGCAGCTCGGTGCATTAGCGCAGGTCCTTCCACACGGTTATTCCCGCTGAACCTCCCYGGGGCTCCAAGCACAACCTGCCCCTTCCAGTCCCGCCGCCCCCGGGCAGAGGGGGTTTGGAGAGGGGCAGGGCTGGCTCGTGAGCAGTTTTCTGGTCGCCTGTAATTTCCCCCAGCCCGCAGAGCAGCGTGCGTCTTCCCAGGGATTAAACCCTGTGCTGTCAGCGTGCGTCTTGCCCGGGATTTCTGCAGGGGCAGATTGCTGGTGATGTGCTGCGGGTGCGTAAGGAGTGGGTCGGGCTCTTTGGACTGAAGCATCTGGGAAGCTGGGGATAGGAAAGAGATTTTGGGCCTGAGGTCGGGGAGGGATGTGGTCSCACCGCGGCTGGTTTTCTCGTGCCTCCTTCAGACGCCGTGGCAGGCATTTCGTGGTGTCGTCCTGGGCGACTCCCAGGCTCAGCTGTAATCTCCTTTTGAAACTCAAGGGTGTGAAAGTGTAGTTTTACTTGCAGGACTGCCTCCTTTTTTCTTGGGGCAGAAAGCAGCCTGCTTTACAGCAGGATTTCAGCTGTTTGCTGAGTGATGGCTGGCAGCTTCTCCTGCTGCCGGTGCCAGCGCTGGCTCTTGGCCCTTATGTGGCAAAGGCTCCTTTGTCAAACGGGCTGGGACGGGGCCAGCCCGGCACCGAGTGCCAGGCGCGCAGGTCGTGCTCGCCCGGACCTCCGAGAGCTCGGCTTGGCGCGTTCCAGCTGCTGATCGGATTATTTGGGAGCTGGTGAGCGTGCCTGGGTGAAACCCGGAGCACAGTTTCTGCCCTGAAGAATTTATAATCTAAAATGAAACCAGCGTGTGTGTGCGACTGAGGTTGTCAGAAATCCCCTTTGCCTGGGGTGGTGGCACAGTGAGAAAGCCCAGCGCGGGAGGGGATGGATGGCCGGGGCGGGAGCCTTGCAGGTCCTTGCAGTGCCTGTGAGCTGGTGCCCGTGCGGGCTGTGTGCAGGAGCTGGAGTGTGCCCGGCGGGAGGCTGGGAGAGCCTCTGTCCTGGCGGTCACCGGCTGCTCATGCTGGGATGTGCCCGGGTGCCCRTGTCCTGTACCCTCCCGGGCGGTTGTGCAAGAGACTTCGGGGCACGGGGGGCCAGGAGGGGCCGGGAGCGTGGGCTGCCTGYGGCTGCTCTGTCCCGCTCACCCGCTCTTGTCCCCGCAGCGATGGCGGCCATCAGGAAGAAGCTGGTGATCGTGGGAGACGGTGCCTGCGGAAAGACGTGCCTGCTGATTGTGTTCAGCAAGGACCAGTTCCCCGAGGTCTATGTACCGACTGTGTTTGAGAACTACATTGCTGACATAGAGGTGGACGGGAAGCAGGTAAGGGCCGTCGCGGGGTGCTGGAGCTGTTCCCGACCCCTCGCTCCCACGGTCCCATGCTGGCAGTGCCACCACCCGGCGCTGCCGCGTGGGTCGGTCCGCATGGCTTGGATGCACCCACAGTGCTCGGGGGGCYCCGCAGCTCACACGTTTCTGGGTCACCCTGCACCTGCCCCAGTTTGAGGAAGACCGTAGCTATAACTGAGGAAGATAAACCTGCTCGCTCCTGGCCTGCTGAGCCGTCTGCAAGCTGCTGAGCCTCGTCCCTCTCCCCTCCCAGGTGGAGCTGGCCCTGTGGGACACGGCGGGACAGGAGGACTACGACAGGCTGCGGCCCCTCTCGTACCCGGACACAGACGTTATCCTCATGTGCTTTTCTATCGACAGCCCGGATAGCCTCGGTAGGGACCAGGGAGTGAGGAGGGACCTGGGGCTCCCACAGGACTGGGTGCTGCTGCTAAACCCCCCGGGGTACGGGAAGCCCATGTGCCGCCCCTCTGGGGGATGCCAGTCCCTCCCCTCCATCTCCTGGCCTTGCGTGCGCTCCAGGAATATGCTGGGAACTTGCTGGCTTGGTGGAGGTGATGGGAGAGGAGGATGCTGCAAGGGGAGCTCCCCCCTTCCCGTGGGAAAAGCCCGGCGCCAGTTCCCGCGGCTGCAAGGAGGCTGGGGAGGGGGAGCAGCCCCTCGGCTCAGGGGGGTCCCACATGTGCTCGTTGCAGAGAACATCCCCGAGAAGTGGACGCCGGAGGTGAAGCATTTCTGCCCCAACGTGCCCATCATCCTGGTGGGGAACAAGAAGGACCTGCGGAACGACGAGCACACGCGGCGGGAGCTGGCGAAGATGAAGCAGGTGGGGGCAGCCCTGGGTCCCGCTGCCTCGGCCAGCGACCCACCTCTCCTCGTGCTGCCTCGCTGGGGCTCCCCTTTGCCGTGCCAGATCCTGGCGCTAAGGGCTGGGTGCCCCGAGGGCAGTCACTGGGCTTTTGCTGCTGCTTTCTGGCGATGCTCCTGAACCCCCTTTTTAATGCTTTCTAGGAGCCGGTGAAGGCAGAGGAGGGGAGGGACATGGCCAACAGGATCAACGCCTTCGGCTACCTCGAGTGCTCGGCCAAGACGAAGGAGGGCGTGCGGGAGGTCTTTGAGATGGCCACCCGCGCAGGCCTGCAGGTCCGGAAGAACAAGAAGCGCAGAGGCTGCCCGCTGCTGTGAGCAGCCGGTGGGCCAGGAGGCACTGCCTGTGCCGGCAGCCGGCTGCCCTGCACCCGCGGGCAGGGAGCGCTGGTGGGCGGCTGAAGCGGGACCTCATGGTGCCAGTACCTGCCCCGAACCCTCCGCACAAGAGCTGCCGCCCAAGCCCGTGGGGTGTCCCTGCGTGACCCCGGGGCCGAGAGGGGCCAGTGCCTTCAGTCCCCGCCRCTCTCTATGGGCCGGGCATTTGCGTAGCTCTCCGTGTTGCCCTGTTTTGTACCAATCTCCCTGGTTTCGCCTCTCCCGTGGGGATTGCCGCCGTGTTCGCTCTCCCTCTCCAGCTCCGGGCAGGTGCCGCAGAAGCGGGAGGTGCCGCTGGCTGCTGCCCGCAGCTCACGGTCGGGGTCTGCTGGGCCCTTGGGTGCTCTGCCCACTCCCCTCGGCCGTGCGGGCGGCACACACCAGCGTTTTATACGGACTTGCCCAGGGCAGCTTTCAGCCCCTTCTGTGCGTAGAGCCGGGCTCGGCCGCTGCCAGAAGCGCTCTGCTCCCAGGACCCGCGCTGGGGCAGTGCCTCTGCCCAGCCCTGCCAGTAACGCCTTCTCCGAGTCTGCATTGGTCACGGACTTAGCACCAGTAAACTGACCTGCGTAATTGGGAGAATAAATGCAAACTGGTATTTCAGTAATTGTAACTCTGCTTGCATGGCATCCTTCTGGCTGTCCTTTGTGCCCCTGCGCTGGTCCGGGGGGCTGCCTGCGGGCTGGGATTCACGCGCTGCAGGGTGGGGTCCTTGCTCGGCCCCCAGTCCCTGATGCGGCGTGGTCACCGCTGGAGCCATCCCTCCTCTGTCACCGTCCTGGAGCAGGTCAGGGCAGGGCTGCAGCAACCCCATCCCTGCTCTGGCAGCCCCAGCTGTGGTAGCAGGGCCCAGGACTCAACATCAACACACCGTTTTTCTCTAAACATTTATTCCAGGGAAACAAAGTGAAGTGTGCCTGCACGGCTGTGCCAGCTCTCGGGCCAGGCGGCTGCCCAGCGGGGGACCCCAGCCACCCTGCAGCTGGCCGGATCCCTGCCTGCACCCCCGTCACCCGCTGCGGCAGCACTGAGCTCCCCCAGTGATGCTCTTCAGAGGCCGGACTCTCGCTTAAGCCATTCATTGAACGGTGAGACCAGTCACAGAGAATTGGCTTTCCATGGCCGCGTCAAAAACTTTAAAATGGAGCATGGTCCCCGTCCAGCGCTGGCGCGGTCCCGCTCTGCGAGGGGAGGGGGCTGCCCCGCGGCCCGTGCCGGGGCTCTTGGCTGGCAGCCGAGGYTGGCCGGACCCCATGGCTCGGCAGGCTCGGCCCTGTCTCCACAGGGATGCGCGGTGCCCTGAGCACCCCGGGACCGAGGCGGGGGGAGAGCAGGCGGCTGCTGCAGGCCAGGGGCAGGCTGAGGGGTGCTGGAGCTCCACAGGGCTTCTCCTCCTTTCCCAGGCGTGTTTTCTGTAGAGAAACCCCATGGCAGAGCCGGCCCCCGACTCGGGAGGGGACGGGCGGCCCCTAAGCGAGGGCACAATCCTGTGCCCTGTCACGCTTGCTGCAGGAGAAGCCTCCCAGCGCCCCTCGCGCCCATGAACTCGGCCCCGGCCACGGCCATGCTGCTGCCCCAGGGCTCCGGCGCAGCGCGGCTGCCTGTGCCGCTCCTCACCCCGCTCCTGCCGGGGCTCCGCCGGCAGCTCCCAGCCCCGCTCACCCGGTTGCTAATTGCTGAGGTGCAGCGCGTGGAGGTCGGCGGCGAGGCCATCCTCCGCCGGGCTCTCCTCCTCGTAGGGGTAGCCCGTGTAGCCGCCCTCCTCCCTGCAGTACCTGAGGAACCTGCGGGCACAGAGCGAGGGGAGCATGGGCAGGAGGTGGCACTGCCCTCGCTGCCCCCGTAGCGCTGGGCATGGCCGGGGAAGGGCAGGCAGGTGGCGGGGAAGGGCAGGCGCGGCCGGGCAGGGCTCACCTCTGCCAGTGGTGGTCCTTGCTGAGCACGGCCGGGTTACCCACCACGATCAGCAGAGCCTTGGCCCTGGTGATGGCCACGTTGAACCTCTGAAGAGAGAACAAAAGCGAGGGCTTTACCCTAAAGCAGTGCCTCTCGGCCCCAGTCCCACCCGGGTGCAGGCAGGTCCGGTGCGGTGCCAAGCACCCGGAGCAGCTCTGCCTGCCTGCGGGGCATGGGAGGGGAGTGGGGGTGCCGAGGGAGAGGGGCCTGCTCGGGGCAGCACGGTACCTTGGGGTTCTTGAGGAAGCCCAGCTTGAAGGTCTGGTCGAGCTGGAGGTACTCGCTGCAGCTGCGCACGGTGGAGATGAGGATGATGCGCCGCTCCTGGCCCTGGAACTCCTCCACAGAGCCCACCTGCGGCGGGGACAGCAGGTGAGGGGCCAGGGAGCACCCCCGGGCTGGGGCTGGCGGGGATCCCTCCACCCGCAGCAGGGTGGGCTCCTCTCCCCCCCACGCCTGGGACCGTACCTTCAGCAGGCCGATGTCTGGCAGTGTCCGCAGGACAGGGTCCAGAGAGGTGATGGCTCTCCGGATCTTCTCCACCTGGGGGGAGGCATGCAGCACAGTCCAGCCACCATGGAGCCATCCTTGCATGGCAGCCCCGGGGCTGCCCATCCATCCCAGTGCCCACTGTCCCCTTGGGAAGTCTCTGCCATCGCCTGCCTGCAGAGCCGTGCCCCTCACCTGCTTCCTGTAGGGAGAGATGATGCCGACCTCCTTGGGCGAGACGCTGGGGCAGCCCCCCTTGCCCCGGCTCTGCAGCAGCTTCTTGAGGTAGTGGACCAGCACCTCGATCTCAGCCGTGTTGAAGAACGAGGGGCTCTTGGCCTCTCTCCGGTCTTCCCCGCAAACGCCGTGGAAGATGATGGGGAAACCCTGGGGGTGGAGAGCGTTGGGCTCTGCTCCACCTGCGGCTCAGGGCTCCCCCCTGGGACCCTCCCTTCTGCCCCTCTCACTTTTTTGGGAAGCTCCTCCCAGGCGCAATACAGACTCCGGACATCGAGCTCGTCACTCTCGCAGGCCTTGAGCTCGCTGTCGTAGAAGAGCTCGTTGGGGATCCTGAGGATGGCCTCGTGGGACCTGGCAGAGGCAGGACAGTGCCCAGGTTGGACGCCGTGCAGCCCCAGCCCCCTCCCAGGCACCGGGCACCCGGGACAGCGGGTGCGCTCCCATCTCCCGCGCCCGCCGGGGCACTACGAGGCTCTGGGGAGCTGGAGCCCGGGGTGCACTCAGCAGAGCAGCCCCATCCCTGCCTGCGCCCGTCCCCATGCTGGCTCCATCCCCACCTGTAGTTCCAGAGCAGTTTGGTGACGAACTGTGGGTCGTACCCTCCGCTCGACTTCTTGTACAGGGGGTTGTGCAGCATCAGCCTCTCCAGCAGTGAGGTGCCTGCACCCAGCAAGACCCTGTGGCTCCCTGCAAGGCCGCTGGGCCCCCGGGCGCCGGCAGCGCTCCCACCCCTCTCCCCGCTCACCCAAGCCATGCTCAATGGCCAGCGGCGACCTCAGGATGGGGCCCAGCTGTTGGGGGTCTCCTGCCAGCACCAGCTGCCCCCCGTTGGGGTTGGTCTTCTGGTCCATGGCAGTCAGGAGCCCTGGGCAGAGGGAGAGCTCAGCGGAGGACGGAGGGGGTCCCCGGGCCACGCAGAGATGCTGGTCCCCGAGACGGCAGCCGGGCACCACTCACCCGCAACGGCGACCACGCTCTCCGGCTCTACTGCCTGGCCGCACTCGTCAATGAAGACATGGGAGAAAAACCCTGGGGGGAAGTTGGCTGACACCAGCCTGGGGGAGAGGCAGAGTGAGGCTACCTCGGCATCCCTGCCCTGGCTGGCTGTCCCTCCTCCCCTCGCCCTTGTCCTCCTGCAGAGAAGGGGTTCCCCCTGCTGTCCACCCTCCTCCACCCCCCCCCCCCCATGGCACCCCAGTGAGGCTGCCCTCACAGCCTGGTTGCAAGGCAGCCCTTGGGTCCACCCGCCGTGGGTGGTGGGGATAATCCCCGGTCCTCTGACCTTCCCGCTGTCACCAGCGTGGTGATGATGATCCGGTAGCGCCCCAGGTGCTCCTTGCTCCGGTATACATAGCAGCTCTGCTCATCGTCCCAGTTGCAGCAGGGCTGAAACACAGGCGTTTGGTGGGATTCTCTCTCCCCCGGGACCACCAGCCCAGACGTGCCGCGGGGTGCCGGGACCTACCCTGATATCGGCAGGCACCTCCTGGTAGCTCCTGGAGCTGGCGATGAGCCTGTAGACGTACCGGGGGGCGATGTCCTTGATGAGGCGCTGGCACAGCAGGTCTGCGGCACTGTTGGAAGGGGCACAGGCCAAGATCCGGGCGTCCTTGAAGCACGTCCATACCTAGGTGGGAGGAGGGGGCGACGGCACTAAGCCCCAGGGGCCGGGGTGGGCAGCGACGCCCGGGGCTGGACCTGGTCACTGGCCGCTCACCTGCTTGATGGCCTCCACCAGGGTGACCGTCTTGCCAGTCCCGGGGGGGCCGAAGATGAGGTATGGGGCTGGCCTGGACATCCCCGTCACGATGTGTGTCACGGCTCTGCACTGCTCCTCGTTCGCCTGCAGCTTGCGGTCAAACCACCTGCGGGAGCAGAGGCCGAGCGTGACGGGTCCCCATCCTCGCCCGTCCCCTCCCGCCCTGCGGGCGCGGGGACTCACCGGGGCTGGAAGGCGCCTGTGAAGAGGGACTTGTGGCAGGAGGCGGAGGGGAAGAGGAGGCTGGACAAGCCGCGCTGCATGGCCAGGGCTGCAGCCCGGTGCTGCACCTGCAGCGGCAGCCGGCTGAAGGTGAAGGTCACATCGAACCTCAGGTTGTTCACAAACTTATTCTGCAGCCTGGGAAGGAGCGGTGTGAGCAGGGCACAGGGACGCTCCCCCACGCCCTCCCCAGCCCTTCGCAGCCCGCGCCACGTCCAAGCCGGGCTGCCAGCCCAGCCAGGACTGGACACCACTCACTTGGAGGAGAAGCCCAGCCTGACCTTCTCCAGCTCCACGCTGTGCACGTAGCCCTTGTACTGGACGAGTGGGGAGCGGTCCCGCTCACTGCTCAGGTGGGCAAAGAGGTGGTCCCCCTTCAGCACGGACGGGCGGTTCTCGGCCACGCCAGGCACCTGTGCCGAACGGCTGGCGTGATGCCGGGCACCCCAGGAGCCCCGGCACCCCTCCCGCCCCCCTGGCTCCCCCTACGAACGTCAAGGACCAGCAGCCCCCTGTCCTGCACCATGGGCACGTCCTGCATGTCGTAGCGACGGATGTCCACCTCCATCTGGATCTCCTCCAGGTGCAGCAGCAGCTGGAACTTCTGCTGGTAGTTCCCAGCCTGCAGGGGGGCCTCCAGCAGCGACCTGCGGGCAGCAGGGGTGTCACCGTGCCCTGGGGACACCTCGGCCAAGGGGCAGCGGGTGGGAGGCGCAGGGCCGGGCAGTGTTGCCCCCACCCCTTGGCACTCACTGCATGGCAGCCCAGCTGGAGCTGGCACTGGCATTGGGTCTGTGCAGGATCGTGTCCTTGAGGCTCTTCGGGTACTGATAGGTGCCCAGAGGGATTTCCCTCTCCAGATCGTTTTTCAAGGAGCTGCACAGAGGGGACAGTGATGTCTCAGGGACTGCAGGGCTGGGCTCCCCCTGGGCTGCAACAACGCACGGCCCCAGCAAGCAGGGTGCCCCAGCCACCGCACGGGGATGAAGCACTGTCCCGGGGTGCCAGACAGCTGGGTCCCAAGGAGCTGAGCCTTGTCCCAGCAGGAGAACAGGCTGGGGCCCTCTGCGCAGGATGGCAGCAGGTGACCCCACCACGTACCTGTCAGGGGGGATGCCGTCCTCAGTGATGACGGTGACAGGGCGCTGGAGGCTGGCCTGGTAAGGCTGGAAAGGCGCCGAGGGCCCCAGGTCCTTGGCCAGCTGGCTCTCAGCAACGGCAGCGATGGAGCGCCCGATGCTGAAGGGCTCGTCCGGCTCCTTGGTGAACTCGAAGACCACCACGGCACGGAAGTACCCATTGCAGGCGGTCAGGCACCGCACCTGGATGGGGTACGTGCCGCCTGCGAGGCAAAGAGGCGAAAGGTGGGTCCTGCATCTCCTCTGGCGGGGCAGGGCACAGGGCAGGGGACGGGGCCCTACCTGGGTGCAGCAGCAGGGACTGGCCCCGCGTCGCCCCTTGCTCATCTGTGAAGGAGAGCTCCYGCAACCGCCGGTGCGGTTGGCACCGCTGCAGCGTCACGGCCTCCGCCCCGTGGTTCTGCACCAGGATGGTGACCGTCCGGGGCTCGCCGGGCACCGCTGGGAAGCGGATGTGCCCGTTGCCCTGGTCGTGCTCCGAGACGATCTCTATGCCGTGCTTCCCACGGATGAACTCAGCCCTGTGGGAAGGGAGGGTCAGGCTTTCCCAGCTGCGGTGGGGAATCCCAGGGGACGTGCAGGGGCAGGCATGGGCAGGGTGCTGCCGGTCGTACCACTTCTTGGCACGGCTCTGGGGCACTTGTGGACCGGAGCTGGGCTGCTGCCCTGAGGCAGATGCAGAYGCCAACACCTCTGCACTCGTTCTGGGTCTCCGGTACTGGTCTGCCACCACCACGCGCCTCTTCTCCTGTGAGGAGCAGCCAGGGTCAGCGTGGCCCCGGGGTCCTGCCGCAGCTGGGGGCTCCCGCGGAGCTGGTCCTGGTGGGTGCAGGAGCCGCTGCKCTGCCCCAGCCCGGGGCCTCCCTCACCTTCCTGAAGTGCACCGACTGCCCATGCACCTGCGCCCGGTGGTTCACCCTCAGTGCATACAAGATGCAGGAGAAGCTGGGCGTTTTTGTATCAGTCCTGCACAGACAAGGGAGAGAGGTTTCTGCGTGGGACGGAGCACGGCTGGGCTGCAGCACGGCTGGGCTGCCAGGGGCACAGGCAGCTGAGAGGAGGCGAGCAGGAAGGGAGGGTGAAGCGGGGCACTGAGGCTGGGGTGAGGGGCACTCTGGTGACTCCCCTCTGCACCGGGAGAGGGAGGACTGGGGCTTTTCACTGGCCCGTGCCAATCTTACATCCCTGCAGGATGCTCCAGCAACTCCATGCTGTGGCAYGGCTGTTCCAGCTGTGCCACGGCCATTCCAGCTGTGCCACAGCATCGCTGTCTGGCCGTGCAGTCCCTGTCCCTGCCAGCGTGCAGGCGGCAACGGGGCAGGGACGCGTCCCTGTCCCCAGATCCTTCAGGGGCTGAGCCGGCGCAGATGAGGGCTCCTCCAAGGCACGGCCACAGCGCTCCTGGCAGTGATGCCTCCCCAGGCACCTCCTCCCACACCCTGGGGCACGTCCCACAGCCTGCGGTGGGCTGAACCCTGGCTTTGCCAATGATTAACAGCAGTGACATTGCACAGGGGCCAGCGTGACCGGTGTCATTGGGGTGAGGCAGGGAGTGTGGCGGGCAGCGGGTGTTCGAAGCCGTGCCAGGTGGCTGCCAGGGGGTCCTGTGGCCGGGGAACATCCCAGCAAGGCCATGGTGAGATGGAGGGGCTTGGGGGCATGCAGGGCTGGTGTCCAGAGAAGCAGCTCTACCTCTCACTGCATCCACAGCCCAGTGGGACACAGGCTGCCCCAGCAATGCTGCTCTGTTTTCTCTGTGCTGGAGAAAATGGAGCCCCTGTGTTTGAGTTTAACTTGTCCAGGTGGTCCTCGCTGCTCAGAAAGCACATGCTCCTCCATCCCACCCCAGCAGGTGACGAAGGAGAGCCCCCGAAGCCCCCACCTGCTCCCCAGTGCTACCCTCACACCCAGCTCCTGGCCGGAGCTGGCTTGACACCCTACGTGAAGCCCCAGCAATGCTGGCCGGGGACCAGGGATGCTGGCCAGGGACTGGCGATGCTGGCCAGGGGAACGGGTGATGCTGGCCAGGGACGGGTGATGYTGGCCGGGGGAATGGATGATGCTGGCCGGGGGGACCGTCCCAGGCGATGCTGCCCGGGTCTGGCCGACGGCTCTCACCTGCCCCGAAACTCCTGGGTGTAGATGCTCCGCAGCGTGTCCCGGTGGCTCTCCTGCTCCCGGCCCGTGTCCCGCAGGAACTGCACGAACTGATCCCCCCACTGCGTGGTCTCCCCCATGCTGAACCGCGGCATGGCTGAGCCGAGCCGTGCCGAGCCGTGCCGAGCTGTGTCGTGCCGAGCTGTGCCGGGCCGAGGTGTGCCGGGCTGGGCTGGGCTGGGCTGAGCCGGGGCTGGCCCCGCTGGGAGAAACGAAAGCGAAAGGGGCCGTGCGCCCTGCGGGCCCGCCCGCCCGGGGCTGGGGGGGGCGAGGGGGCCGGGGGGCGGCTCCTGCGGCCCCGCAGCCCGGTAGCATCGCCCCGTGCCCGGTTAGGGGAGAGCCTCGCCCGGGGTCCCGCACCCCACGGAGGGTCCCGGCTGCRGGATCCACACGGTCACGGGAATTGCCCCGGCTGCGTGCGGAGGGGCGGGGGCGGGCCCAGCCCGGGACCTCGCAGGGCTACCCCGAAGTGACGGACACGTGCCGAACCGGGCTGGGGGTGCAGGGCCGGGGGGAGCCGAGCTGTTGAGTGTCAAAGGTCTGGGCTAGTTGTCGCCCCCCGGCCTGCAGCCGTGGCAGCAGTTGCCCCCGGGGCAGGGGGCAGAGGCTGCCGGCTCACACCTGAGCTGCGGTCAGGGCGGGAGAGTGCCCAGGTGCGTTGCATCCCTGTGTCCAATGCTGAGGGGCAGGAGCTCCCCGAGCTCCCACGGCTGCTCTATAGGGGGGCAGCAGCAGTAAGAGCCGGTTTCTATGTTTGTCTCTGGTTTCCTGTGCCTTCACCCTCCAGCCTGCCCGGTGAGGCTGGTGATCCCTGACCTGCTTCTGTAAAACAGCTCAAGTCCCTGCAACTGCTCATGGTGCTGCTGCTTTTGTCTTGTCTGTGGCCCAAGGACATTGGGGTAAGTCTGCTGTTTTCCCTTCCTTAGTTCGGGTGGCTTTTCCTCTGACCCAAGCTCTACTAATGACCTGCCACTGTCTGGAGGTGGCTGTTTGTTAGATGGTGATGGTGTAGGGCCCCTTGCAGGTTGCAGGAGGGCTCTGAGGCTTGAAAAAAAGGGCGTGTTGCCTTTGGAGAAGTTGCTGGCAAGTCTTTCTGTCATGTATTGCAGGCAGAATCCTGGAGCTTTAAGCTTTGGTCTTGCAAACAGATGGGGAAGCTCTTCCCATGGGGGGCAGCTGAGTAGCCCAGCTGCAGTCTGGGCTGGCAGGACCCATCCTGCAGCGCTGGGCTGGCTTTGCCTTCCCTGGCTCAGTCCAGCTGCCGTGCCTGCTTAATGTGATTCATCTGGGTTAGGCTTTGACTTTTGTACACTTCAACAGAGCCAGCCCAGGATATACATTGCTCTGGAGCTGGCCTCAGCCTCCGCTGAAGCCTCTGGTCTCCAGCAGACAACAGCCGATGGCTTTAAGGATTAGAATGCCTCTGGGCATGTGTCACTGCTGGGCTGGCACTTGCTTGGTGTCCCAGTGGCCGTGAGTCACGCCAAGTGTTGCTTTTCCAAGGAAGAAAGAGGAGCTGGGAAGGGGCGGGGCCCCGGGTAGCTGAGCTCGCTGTAGAGAAGGCTGGTGGGGGAGAAGGGCCAGGAGGCAGGCAGGGAGTGAGTCGGCCTAAAGGGTGATTAGCTAAAGATTTGGAGAAGGACGAAGAGATAGAAACGRTCTTAAGGCTGGAACAAGTGGCGGTGAACTACTTGCAGTGTAACTAACCCGGGGTGGGAAAAGACTAGCCTTGAGGCTGATAAAAGCTCTGTTGTGTGCACAGCCTTATCTTGGGCCCCCGCTTCAGCTTCACATTCTTGGCATTGCTGCAGTGCTTGTCTGGATGGGACCACAGCCACAGACCACAGCACCTTAGGTGCTCGTCCACATAACCTTTCATCTCCTCCAGGCGCTGCAGCCAGGGAGGAAACCCTTTCTACAAACACGGCGGCAGCAGCGCTGTCCTTGAGGAGCTCTGCACGGCGGCCAGCAGCCCCCGAGGACAGCCCCGCGGCCAGCAGCCCCCCGAGGACAGCCCCGCGGCCAGCAGCCCCCCGAGGACAGCCCCGCGGCCAGCAGCCCCCCGAGGACAGCCCCGCTTTGCCCAGCGCGCCCGGCGTAGGACGCGCCCGGCAGTCAGCGTCCGCAGGCGGAGCAGAAGAGGTGAGGTACGGGTTACAGTAAGACACAGATGATGAGTGGAATAACCTTGTCCGCTGTTTTCCCCGGGGTGAAGTGCTTCATTGGAGCTGTGTGACTGTTTTAATTTGAAAGTTCTTAGACCTCCAGTTCCCTGGGCTGCGAACCAGGATGGGAGCATCACCTGTGGGTTTGCAAGCACCACCCCCCAGCTGTCAGGCTGTTACCTGTAGGACCTGCCCTCATCAGGAGCTAACAGAAGTGAGACCACGAAAGAACAGACACAAATGGCTTTAAAACAAAGACCGGTGTAATTCTACTAGACTATTTGATACAGAGGAAGCCTGTAGGATGAATGGTCAGTCTCAACAGCAAATACAAATATACTTTATTTAGACAAAACTTCTCACAAAGGATAGACACACTTGTTTTGCGGTAATACTGTGCAAAACCTGAAGTCTAATGCACAGGCAGTCCCATCCCTATTTCCCCACCCCTTTCTTTGTGTATTTAAAAATAGGAAGACACCAGCCAGTTTAAAAACCAGAACCTACAAGAAGGCCCAGTGATAACCCAGTGCAAACAAAGCAAAGTGAGTTTACCAAAGGGGTTTCATTTTCCAGTGAATCCATGTTCCGAGTTCTGAATGAGAAAGGCATATGCATGCCCCTTCAAGCTCCCCTAGAGAGAAACTGGTAGGGCTGCTATTTTTGTTTTTACAGAAAAACAAAGTAACATAGAGCAAGCACTTAGAAAGCAATGAGGAGATTAATTCCAAAATCCCCTTTAAGTATGACAAGAAACTGGCCACAATTGAGACAAAATGGAAAGGTTTTTTTCTCTCACTTTGGTGCAAGTTTATTTATTTTGTACACTATCCATCCATACACCTGTGATACAAATTCTATGAACCTGCCACAAAGCATTAAAGCACAACATACCTATTATTCTGTAGACATTTGCATTTTTAATCACTATCCAGCCTACATGGATCAGCAGTGATTCAACACAGGAACTTGTAGTTCTGTAAAAATGCAGATGTCTGACAACCGTACATACATGAGGGAGGGGAGAGCAAAAACGTTCACTTTTAGGGAACATGGCTCAAATCTTCAGATTAAAAAGAAAAAAAAATCTATTACATCCCTGGAAGAGCTGGCTGCGTAGGGATTTCTGCAAAGGATCTTGTAAACTCATTTTATATAGTAAAATCTAAGCCTGCAGGCTTTTTTGCTTTGTGGAGGTCAGTAATAAGGATACATGAGGACTCACTGTTTTGCATTTATTATATCTTGCAGCATAGCGCCTTGAGCTGTTGGCAGATTTGACAAACTTACTGGAGTACCTGGAGTGCTGTATATGGGTGAAGGGAATGCTCTGCACCCTCAGCTGTATTTATAATAGGGCTTTTCCAGCTAGGAAGTTTTCCAACCAGTACAATCAGTGATTGAAAACAGCTACACTTCCGAACCACGAATGTGGCTTAATTAAAATGACCTATCAGTAAATGCAGTCACAACAGGAAGTTTATGCGGCAGGAAACACAAAACACAAAGACAACGCTATTTGTTCCACAGTTCTCTCTGAGGCTAGAAAACCTGTTAACTTTGAAAGCCCTAGAAAAATGCTGCACTGGTTTAGAAACCATCTACTTGGCATAGGACCACATTTGTTTTTTGCACACAAACATTTCATAAATCTCCTTATTTCCGCATTAAGCATTCTGCATTTCTTTGCCAATCTTGTAGCTGAGGATTTTGTTCCAGTCGATCTTGGTGCGGGTGACGGGTAGCTGCCGGCGTAAGGCTTTGAAAGTGGTGTCTGACATAGTCTGGTAGTTTTCACTGATTGCTGTCTGCAAGGGCAAGTAGATTCAGTTACGGCAGTAATAAGGTATTCTGAGAAAGCACGACTCTGTTAAAGCCACAAAGCCCCTTCTACAAGGCGAAGGCACATTATTAACTAAATTAATAATGCAGTCACCTGTGTGTGTGCAAGGAAAAGGGCTTCTATGAAACTCCCCTGTGAATGTAGCAGTGGCTGCTTAGGTGTTTCACTGACTTATCTGTGTCGAATCTCCTTGCACACAGGCTGGGACAACGTAAAAAGCTGTCGCACGCATTTCCTCTTCAGTATTTTTAACTGTCACAGAGGAAAACGTTTAGACTTGCCCACTCCCCTTCCATGCTTGTTCCAGGCATCACTTGTAACCCTTTAAAATAACTATACAGCAAACTTGAATATTCATTACACACAGCTTTACAACTATATTCTTTAAAYAGATACTACTGCCCTTTTCTAAGTAATTCTTACAGTCAATACCAGGCTCAGCCAGAAACAGAATTAGAGGTCAATTTTCAATGTTTCCGTTAACTGTAAATGGAGACTCATATGATTCCATCGTATTTAACAACTACTGATCTTACCTGGTACTCGTTTTCTGCATTTTCTATTATCTTAATAAATTCCTTAGCTGTCTGGACATCACTCTACAAAGGAGAAAATAAATTTTTGTATGTTTAAGAGCAACTTACAAAAGCTACACAATAGATTTCTTCTCAAATGATAGGCTGAGTACAGATGAAGTGGGTAACATCAGCAGCTTCCACCTCATGTTTGTGGCTGGGTTCCTTTCACCCGCTACGGATGTCTCAGTGAGGTTCAAGACAGAGGTATGTATTGGCCAGAGCTTGTGCTCCGAACTGAAACAGGACTGCACCCTAGTGAGCAAAAGGGAGGTAGACCTTCATGGTATAGATTAGAGATTTGGTGACTGTTGCTCCCTCTRCTGTACTACAGGACTCCTTATTTTCCCTTAGTACGCTGCTCTTACTGTTCGTTTCCCTTGCATAYAGACAGAAAAGCATATTCTGCCCTCTTTAACTGAAACTCCTAAGATAAGGTTTCCAATAGAGACTGTACTTTCTAATACAGTCTAACTTTCCCATGTAACTCTAAACACTACAACTACRCTGACTAGTCACTCTAAAATTACATTACTGTAAAGTCAAGAGAATGTAGTCATGGAAGTGTACGCTTCACGAGATGTTTACGAAATAAAATAGTTGCTTTATAATTAAAAAAAATATGTTTCAGCATACTTACTGAAACCTGTACAGAGTCCTGGATATCTTTATGACTAACCAGTTGAACATTGCCATCTTCATAATAATGAACCTGAACAAAGAGACAAAATGCAGGTTATCATTAACACTCATTTTATAATCCCTAGAGCCCCCAAATGCTACCAGAATGGCACAACAGCATTGTTGTGCCAGTCTTCTCTGCTTACGTGGAGACTAAAAGCAGGATGGATTTTCTAAAAGGTTTCATTCTTTGTCAAGACTGTTCAAGATTATGTTAATGCAGTAAACGCCTAGAGTTGAAATAAGAGCAATTATAAAAGAATTCATGGTATAGGTTTTAGCCCWATAAAGTGAAGCAGACTTGGAGGCATATAGGGTAATGCTATATAATAAACCACAGGGCAGACTGTAGACACTAGTTTTAAGAATTAATTTCTTGAATTATATAATTTAAGAGCATCTTGACTTGAGAAGGACATCTCGGCTGTATTTCAGCATCTCATTCTGAGTCGAATGCATTAGTGTAAGAGAAGCACAGTGCAGCTTCCCCCGTTACTGCCAGAAAAAGTAACTCACCTGGATCTTGAGCACTGCAGCCACTTGAGCTGTTGGCGGTGTGATGGTAAACTTCCATTCTGATCTCCAACGACCATTCCTAAAAACAGTCAAAGCATGAAAACTGTATTTCCAAAAAGCTCTAACAACGAAAAGAACCAAATAAACAAGAGCAAGTTTTTTCTGCTGTCATCTTATGACCCATAGTACAGTGCCTTACGTGGCATTGAATTAAATTTCTGAAGCTCAGCTGAATCCAATACAARCACAGCTTCAGTACAGACTAGCTCCAGTGCACTTGTGCTCTGGAATGTGTAAGGGGGTCTCTATCTAGCTCTGCTGATGCCTTTCTCCCTGGACAGGTCATTGAGCCACACTGAAGGCTTTAGGGAAGTGCCAAGGGGGCTGCAAGGAAAACAGACTACAGAATGAGAGGCAGAACTTCTTGGGGAGCCCAAGACTACTTGCCCTTCAGACTGTGTCAGAAGACAKAGAGGATGGGTTTGTTTGAGGACTAGTAAAGGAAGAAAATACACTATGTTGAAATAGTCTTACCAGAAGTTTTTGGGCTGGAACTGGTGGCTCTCAATACAGGCAATAATTGTCTGCTGCCCATCTATAGATTTACCATAAACCTGTATTCAGAAAAAGAGTTAAAAAGGCCCAAGAGCTGAGGAAAGCCATTCTTAATTTCTGTTCTTGGCAGCATTGTGGAGGCTTGCTATTGTGGTATCTCACTGGGAACGTGTACCACTAATTACATTGTCCAACACCTCCATTTGCACATATGTGCACATAATGCCTCCTTTTTATTAACTGCAGGTGTTAAGGTGCTTGGCAGTCATGATTATGAAAAATAAGGCTAATACATCTTTAGCACTGTGTGCATACCAAGATATTTGCACCCTCTTTGGAACTTGTTATTCCAAACTTAGCAAAAACGCTAGGGAGTATGGAGAATTCAAACAGCACTGCCCAGCACAAAGTCCACTCAAGGTACTGACTGACATGGAGCAAGGAACTTTCAGTGAAACAAGATGGATACTCAACAGTACAGAAGCCATTGGGGTAATGATCTTTCACATAAGCTCTCAATGCACTGTCACAGGCATCTCTCCATTGTTTTAAAGCTGATTCTGTGTCCTCAGGCTGGGGATCACTTGCTTCTTTCCTTAAATGATCAAACTTAAAAGAAAGTTTGTTTCTTGGGTCTAAAAATCTGCCATTGCCCAGATCACCATGTTCTGTGATTAAGACCTGTAAAAGAAGTTGAAATTAAGATACACTTATGCTGCTGTAAATGTGCTGGTTTGCATTTTTCCCTGACTATTTGAATAGATATCGATGTTTCAATAGATTCTTTCATTGAGCTATAATATCACATAAAGAAACAAGGATTTTCAGTAATAATTTCAACTAAGAGTAGTCGTAGTGAGGCTGTAGGTAAACTCTCTGCTTCATAGTAATACTGCACCTAGTCTTCCGTCCCAGAAATGGCTGTATTGTAATAATGTATATATTTAGCTTAAAGTTGGGCATCCTTACAGTACAAACAGGTGGTTTTGCTTTTAAAGTTGTTTTTGCTGTTTTCCTTCCCCATTTCTAAAGGAAACAAAGAATTTTACTCTGGAATCTACCATTTATTGTCATGTTCCATGTTGCAATAGCTCTCCTTCTGGTCAARAAGGGTATATAGATGTGGCTACTTCTAATATACACAAACTAAAGTACACAGCAAAGCAGCACTGTACCTTCCCTCTCCTTTGTCTTAGTCACCATAATTCTCTGGCTTCCCAAACATCGACTTTATTATTTTTGTTGCAGGTTGTACTGTAACTTTCTCTTGTCAAAGCTATTTCTATGGACAGCCCTCTTAAAAATATCTGCCTCCCATGAACATATCTGGGACCCCAGAAAAGCTAAGTCAGTAGTTGGCTCAGAGAATAGGACAGCTGGTCAGGCCAGCTTTCTACCTTCTGTAGGAATTGCTGCTTGTTCTCAAAAAAAAAAAAAAATTGTTTTGCTGGCATAGACTGGATAGTATTAGATTGGTATAATCAAAGACACAATATGTTTTTAGGGTAGCTGGGAATGGATTAAAAATGYAGAAAATGAAAAAAAAAATACTATTAAGAATCTAGTACCGGTTGTCAGTAGGAACTGTAAGCAAGTAGCAACATAAGGATTTGTGAGCTTTTATTTAAAGTGAGCTTTAAATAAACAGTAATCTTTAATCATGTTCCAAGTAAAATTCCAGTGACTTCAGCATGGAGCTTCACTTAAGGAACAATGAATTAGAGTTACTAGGTAGTATCAGACAATACTTCAAGAGAACATTTCACCTATGCTACTTCTATAAGAACAAAAGTTTGGTGATATAATGATGTGTGGGGGAAGGAGGAGAGGTGATAACTTGTGAGTAGAATGAAACTAGTCAACATCTTGATGAAACAACGTTTTTATTGTTTTTGCACAGCGTAGTAATACAAACCTCAAGTGTAAAAAAGTTTTCTCTTACCTGATCATCATACCCTTCTATCTTCACCGGAGTGAACTGATCCATGTTATACTGTGCAAATGCACTGTTAAGAATTAAAAGGACATGAGCTTTAGCTGTACATGCACATTTATTTTGACTCAAGAATAAGTACATGGTGTGATTTATATTACAGAAAATTTCAACTTAATTTGGCAAATAATACACACAAGCACTCTTAAAGGATTTTTCAATACCTTTTATTGACGATAGCTATAAAAACCCAGGTCTAAAGCCAGGTTTATTTATTGATGACCAGGAAAGCACAGAGTTCAAAAGTAGAACAGCAGGCAGCCTGGGGGAATATGAGCAAGCTAAGGCAAAACAGGAACACCCCAGCTACAATTTAGACAGCAGCAAGGTAAACAAATGAGTAGACTAATATTTACAACAATTTTCTTATGTAAAGACCTGCTGACTGACATGTCACCTAGCTTGAAATAAAATGTTAGCATCAAAAAGCTTGTATGCATAACCTTTAAGCACCTTCTGATGAGACTGTGCAAGTAAACAAGATATTTTGAAAGCTTTTTTTTTTTTTGAGGGCAGTTCTTTTTCTTAACTTCAGCTAAGAATTACTCAGTATTTCAGGCTTCACTTACTTTACAAATCATGCTTCAACGAGATCAGACATGCCTGCTGCTGCAGAGTTAAACTTTTTGGCAGAGTGCCTTCTTGTCAGTTTTATATGGCCTCTACAGCACAAATTCCAATTTAGGGCTTTTAAAAAGAATCATCCATGCCTTCCTTTATGTTGGGGGGATAARGAATTACAAAAGATTGCTCTCAATACAACAAATGGCTTTCTTTGCCACAGGATGATGAGTGTAAGAAAACATATGCCTCTCTGATGGTAATTTGACTTGTGTTTGAAGTATTAGTACTTACTGCGCTGCTCCTTCCCTGAGAAGATTGTCATTGTTAAGCAATAACCGGACATCTGGAGAAGAGAGTGTTCAGGTAGGTTATTGGATTTTTTGATCAAACGTTTCTCTATATGCATTTCAATTTCAACTGTACAAATGCAAACATTAAAATGATTAAATCATTTCATTAAGCATATGTAGTCACAGAATGACAGCATGCTTTTCCCTTACAACTTCTTAACCTTAAAAGCAGTGTATGTTGTGACACAGCCTTAGACTTATAATAGATGAAATGTGAAGAAAACACCACCAATCATTTCTCCTTATTTACTTACCATTGAATACTTCATTGAATTCTCCAGGGGGTGCATGAGTGATGAATTTTGCAGCTATACGCACCTACAATGAAGCAGAAAAGTAATTAAACTAAAAACAAAAGATAAATTTACTAAGTTCATACATACTGCAACCTACACTGAAGCGATTCACCAACAAAACCAACTCTGACAGTGATAGGAAGTGTCAGATTTAGGGAGAAATCTAGGCATGCATTGTCRAAATGGAAGTAGTCAGTCTTGTAAGACCAGATTTTTTTCAGTGTCACTGAGCAGAATAATTGCAAATGTACTCAGGAAGAAGTGCAAACTTCACATGGGCACTTGTGAAAATGTGAACTGTTCAACCTGTGCGGTACTAACCTATTTAAAGAATATGAATGCTGGCTAGCCACTCTTCTTGGTGACATTCTTAAACAATGTTTTTTCCTGATCCTCGCTAGTAATCAGAAACCTAAATGCCAAGGTATACGAAGAATAAGAAACCACTGCAGTAAAAGTGACACTGTAACTAGATGGTAACCTGCAGCACAACCACATAGCTAAGGAGTGTCTGACAGATATTGCAAGACACTGTGATTCCCTGTGATGCAACTTGTTTGTCGCTGATGACTGGCCGAAGGAGATGCCACTGCTTCACAGCAAACAGYGTGTGAAGGATGAGAGGTTGATCCCTCTAGAAATGGAGCAGTAAATCAATTACACCAACTGCCATGGGACTGCTTCCAGGTTAATTATGCCTCACGGACTTTGAAAAGCCACTGATGTGCTCAGAGTGCAGAAGGGATATGGAGATACAAAGTAAAAAGCTGGGAACTGACAGAAACGGGGCAGRTGATGGAAAGTGCCAAAATGAACCCCAGAAGTCAAACAGAGCCTCCAAACAAAACCATCCACATTTCAGCAGGTAATTTTTTTTTTTTCCTTGATTTTCTAACGGTGCCCTGGTCACTTCTAACCCCGAGCTGCAGACACACCACCTGTGCCATTCTGTGGCATGTTACTCCTCTTGTCTTGAAGCAGTATTTTACTGGGAACTGTATTGTAGTCCAGACATGAAGTGTCACAGCAGTGGAAGAACTAAGACATGTGGAACTGTGAGTGATACAATAAATAACTGAAAAGGCCAACCGTAAGGAAAATCGCTGAATGTCTGCAAACTTTGAAGCTGGAAAAGAAAAACCCATTCATAGAATCATAGAATCATTAGGGTTGGAAGAGACCTCCAAGATCATCAAGTCCAACCGTCAACCCAACATTCTCTTCTAAAAAGTAATAAAACTGCACTGTGTTCTGAAATCCAATATACATGTCTTGGATTGTTAGAATTTAGGTGGTCTAGGTATTGATTCTGTTGAAATTAGTAAGAGTTTATGGTTTTCATAATCAAATCTTTTATGGTTTTTACAGCACCAAAGGGAATAGAATCRTCCTGGAAGACTTGAAACAGGAAATATCACAAAATTAAACCTCTSCCTTAGAATAATAAAAATGTCACATTTCTTCCCATAAGCACAGCTAACAAAGCTGTGCAATAGGCCTTTCTTGCTCAACCAGACATTTATTGAAGATGACTGCAGAACAGTGCTCATTACAACTCTGATTACTTTTTCTACTTTTCACTGAGCAATAAAACAAAGGAGTGTGTATATATCCAACTACTTCAGCTGAATTATTGCCAGAGCTGGAAATAACTTGCTTCTCTCAACAGTCTTCCTTGTTTTAATTAGAAATTGTTGTTTGTATTGTTTGTCACATAATGATTTAAAGCAAGCCATAAAAGGAAATAAACACCTTTCCAAACAAAAGGTATACTGCCTTATTCCAACAGCATCAAGTAACAACTCTACCTTAACTGGATTGAGCTTCAGATAAAAATAGATTATTTTCCAAATTAGCATCTATTTAAAAAAATATATATGCATTCTTTATGCCTTAAATAATTATGCAATATAAATGAAAAACTAAAAAGTCTGTAACTTGTGGAATTGATACAACACAGAATGTCAAACCATTTTCTCCTAATTTTCTGCTTTTTAGATAAGGTTAGAAAGTATCCTAAAAATGTAGCTCTGTCTGAAAATTTTCACTATTTAAAGAACTGTAATTAGGACACACTGCTGCCATAATCTTGTTAGATTTCACTATCAGAAACTTGGATGGTGATGAAGATAACCTAGCAGTAATTAAGAGAGACACTGCTGCTTTATATCCTCTGTGGACTTTGCTGAGAGCCAGCCCTAAATGGCTGAAAGACTTCTGAAATGACACCACGTGCTTTTCTGAGAAAGCGCAAGTGTAAGCACTAGTACTGGTATATTAGGCTGGGCTAAAGCGCTTAAAAATACGTACCGCTTCATGCCGTGACGCCTTTCAGTGAGAGGATTGCACTAGAACACATCCTGCAAATTAACTCCCCAGATGAACAGATTCCCTTTTATAAGGTGCTTCAAGATATGGAAAAATAAGGCCCCTAAAAAGCCACAAAATTTAGTATCTTATACATTTATGCAACAATGTTGTGGCTCCAGAATTGTACTGTACGTGGAACCCTCATAAAGGCACCACTGTTTTAACAGGTTGACTTCTAGATCAATGGATTCTAAGAAACAGGTCCTTGTGAAAAAAACATATACTACAGGAGAGATTTTTTAGAATCTTCCACTTGGAAGGATGAACAAAATTAAATCAACACAGAAAGGACTCTGCATTTCAATCAAACGTTATCACAAAACCAGCCATAAACAAAGCAAACGCTGCAAGTGAAAAGTGTTCACTTTTATAAAGTATCCCTAGCCCTGCCTTTCTTGTGGAGCAATAAAATACAAAGCATTTAAGTCAAACTATTGAGATCAGGAGTGGAGTGCAGGAAACGGGCTGCGGAGTAATTAATTCTAAATATCAAGCATTTGAATCGCTGTTTGTTTTTAAGTTGACTTGTTTCAAAGTGGTGTCAGCACAGTGGCAGGATGTTCATTTGCAGAAGCACGAAAATACGACTTTCTGCAAACCGAGCTACTTCCTGGCCATCATTGCCATTTCAGGTAGCTCGCAGTACGCTAGCAAAACGAACTTCCCATTTCTAAAATGGGGAAAGTGTCTGAGGGGGAAGCTGCTCAACCACTAGTTTCAGCTGGCAAAATGGCAGCAGAATGAACTTAAGTAGACAATAGGGTACATTGCAGTAGACCTTAAACTAAAATGAATCCCTTAGCTTGCCTAAAATCTGCCTATAGAGAATAAAGAAGTGAGGCTTGGGGGGGATGGAATGAATTAATTTTGTCGCTCTATTGATTTTTTTGTTTCTTTGTTTTATTTTAAAGCACTGGTAAACTCAGGCTTAAAAAAGGCAACATATATAAAAGTTCTAGACCTATTTGAATGGTTATAAAATGGATACCATAGTAAATCTTTGCTGCATGTTTCTTTTTCAGATCCTCACTTAAGATTACCCTTTTCTACCTGTGCTAGGCATGGAGCTACTTTAAATTGAATCGAGGTTGCCTGAGCTGGGACATGAAGTAGAACGTAGGCTCTGATTTCAAGCAAAATCCCATCTACTCCGCCAAACAAAGTACTTGGGCACACGTAGTTCTGAAGGGCCTCTTCCTGAAGGACAAGTCTTCTCTGCAAGCGCTTTGAAAGAACTGGAGGCTTCAGGTGAATGCAGTGGGAAAGGAAGAAGAAAAAAGCCTAGTGACCCCAGGTTCTTTCAGTGCTGACTCTCACTCCCAGAGTAAACGGCTAGCCTAGGCGTAGCCTGCAAACAGGGACTCCAGTTCTCCTCCCAGCCCTGGTAAGGACTTGCTAGATTACCAAGGGCAAGCTACTTCACCTCCTTCGCTCTCCAACCTGTATCACCATAACCCCCCGCATGATAAAGCTTTACTTTTGTTTTAATTTTCACATCAAATGTAACAATGCCTTTGATTTTAGGAGTTCAAATGAAATTCAGCCAAATGACATAGGGTAAAGTATTTTATACAGCACTGGACAGATTTCAGTAATGTGCTAAAGACCATATGAATTCTGTTCTGGAATACTCATTTCAAACAACGCTCACGTGATCTGAAATATTAACTAAAGGATGAATTGCACCTTTAAAGCTCTATCTGCTTGTTTTACAATGAATGTCACTGTAATGAAACCAAAATTGGCAGCTTAAGGGAAAAATGAAAGCAGGCTCCAAACTCTAGGATGCTTGAAACCCTATGAGCCTTAATGCCCCACTTCAGGACGTTAAAGAACAAAGCAAAAAGCTGTGTGTAATATTTTTGTGATGTAAGGAGGGGTAGCGGCGGATTTGTTAAGTACCGTTTGTAGGTAACTAGTGCCTATAGACTTGCAGAAAAGGCTACGTTTTAATTTGTTACATGAAACTCAGTGCTGCTTGTAAGACTGTCATTTTTCCACATTCCTAYGCAAGAGGAACAATCTGTTCATTTCTCCATTTCCTAAAATAAATATTGCTCAATTTGCTCCTGCTTAGTCTCCTCCACCCAGTATAATTTGTAGGATCTACATCAAAGTTACTGTCAGCAGCTGGGGCAAGCAGAAAACGTGAAAACCCGCTCTGAAGGTGTTCTGGAACTGAACAGGTTTCACAGCACCTTTTAAAGACGCTGGTAACTTTGTGGACCCGGGAAAAGAAAGCCGAAGAGCAGAAAATATATTTTCATGCACAAAGACGCGCCGAGGCACCTCAGCTGCACCCAGGCAATAAGGAAATCGAAAGGCAAAGCGTTGCGCTGATAAGTAACCGCTGATCCCCGGCCGGCCGGCCTCTCACCCGGGCAGCGGCGGCCCGGCCGCTCTCGGGGGCCCGCCCGCCCCGAGGCGGTGGGAGGCCGGGCCGCAGGCCGGCCCCGGGTGTGCCTCCCCGCCACCCCGCGCCCGCTGCCCTCCCGCGGGTGCTGCGGGGGCCGCGGTGCCGGCCCGCCGCGGAGGGGCGGCCCCCTCCCTACCTTCTCCTCATCCGACACCCGGTCCTCGAAGTCGGCCATTTTGGCAGCTCTGGGCCCGGCCCGGCCCCGCGCGGAGCATGCCGGGAGCAGCGGACTGGGCTCCGCCGCCGGGCTGGGCCGGAAGCGCGGCCAGCGCCATGTTGGCTGCGGGCAGACGCCGCGCGGCGGCCATCATAGGAGCGGGCGGGCCCGCTCGGGACGGGCCGCGCTGGTGGGGCCGCAGCGGCCGGGGGCGGCGCGGGGACCTTCGGGGCTCCCGGGCCGCAGCGTGGGGGCACGCTCGGGCCGCGCCCCGCCGGCGGGGGAGCGGTGATGGGCTCGGGGAGCGGGCTGCCGGCGCTGGCGGAGCCTCCCGGGCCCCGCCCCGCCGCGCGGCCCGCCCCTCTCCCG
>JASVER010000067.1:860748-911869 GCA_030449065.1 Oceanodroma leucorhoa
GCTCCGGGACAGCCTGGCGGCCGGTGAGACGCGGCGGGCCGCGCCGGGGGGTGAGGGCGCGCCGGGGGAAGGCTGCCCCGGCTCGCTCTGAAGGCGGCCGGGCTGGGCTCCTGTGGAGGGCTGCGGGGCCGCCCGTGCGGGCCGGGCCGGGCCGGGCCGGTCCTGCGTCCCGGGCCTCCCGCAGCGACACACCGAGCGCATCCACCCGGCCCCGGGGCTCCCGCTGTGCCGCCACCTCTGGGCCTGGGGACACCGCGGTGTCCGGGGCCGCCCCCGCGGCTGCAGCCCGGGCCTCGACGCCCTGTAACGGCGCCGGTGCAGCTGGAAGCATCCGAGGCGGCCTCGTGGTACCGCCCGAGCCCTCCCCGCTGCTGCCCGGCCGGTGCCCCGGGGGATGCCAGCCGTGCCCCGGCTGTGTCCCCAGCCCACACCCTCTCACTTCGCGTCCGGCTGGGTGTCACCGCGGACACGCGCTCCCCACGCGGGGGTGTCCGGTCAGGCTGGAGGCCTGAATTCGGGGTGAGCCTGCGGCTGTCGAGTTCGCCGCCACCCCGGGCCGSGCCTGGCCCTCCAGCCGGGGTGCCCCTTGCAGCCAGCGTCCCTCCCGGGCTGCCGCCCGGCCCGGGCTGCCGGCGGGTGACAAAGCTGATGTGCAGTTTGGGTCAAAGCCATGGTCAGAGTAGCACTGGAAAACTGCATTCCCCGCCTTGTGCTGTAAATACCAGGAAGGAGAGGTCTGTGCAAAGTGTATGTTCTTAACACGGAATATAGACTTGCATCAAAACAGTACGTTTCCATTTCAGATTAAAGTGATGTAATACATTAAATTGGCTTGTTGGTGTCCACCAGCCATGAGGTGGTTGAAACCATAGGCTGCTTTGTCTTAAAAACTCACACTGAATTTTRTTAGATTGGTTATATAACCTAATTCACTGTCACAGGTGGTTACAAACAGAAAATAATATAGGGAAAGGATTCTCTAAAAAAGTAATRTTATCTGTAAAGTTACTAGGACTATATAGTATTATGTATTTGCATAATATTTCATTCGTCATTGTTTATTGAAGAGCTCTTTGTGTTTTTTGGTTCTGCTTGTTAAGTCTTTGTTTTTGTTTCTCTTAACAGTGACTGTGTTCTTAAGCACTTTGACTCCGAAATTCTACTTTGCCCTTACAGTGACTTCCTCTTTTATATCTGGACTGATATTTGTAAGTAGTCCACCCTTATTTTTTTAAACAACTTTAGCACCTCTAGCATGCTTTCATTAGGGGTAAGTGCAATTGGCTTTTTTTTGATCAGACTCTAGAGGGTGCCTTTGTACTAGGAAGGAACTTGTTATTTAGTAGATTTTCTGATGTCTTGTACATACGCTTTTGCTACGTGTGTTGTACATTGGGGTGAGTCTAAGGAAGRTAACTGGTACCTGTTTTAGAAACCTAAGCTTGTTTTAAGGAGGTACGTGTCCATATGTATGTATGCATATATGTGTGTATGTACATAGATACATAAAAAATGCAAAATACACATGGAAACTCTGCAGACCTCTCTGTGTGAAGAAAACACTGAGTTTTAATCTCTTTTAAACTAGGTAGTTAAGAGGTTAGCTTCCCACAGTAATTTTTGTGGTTTTTTTGTGCATGTGTCATCGTGTAACTGTCTTAACGACTTTAGTGTGAAAATAAGCCAATAATTCAGCTCATCTTCAGATGACAGTGTGCACGGACGTGGCTGACTTTGCACGAAACGAGTGGGGCACACTTGCATGGTCAGTTCTGCTAGCACAGCTATTTCTGCGGTGGTGGTCATCTGACCCTGATGCAGACTCTGGTACTATATAAAAATCTTTTGGGTTAATCTTTACTTTCAGTATTAAAAGTTAAAGAAAATATCTCTTTTCAACAGTTAAACCTATTTAGCAGAATATGCAAAATCTGTTTCGTGAGTGGTTTTTGGTAGCCRTGTTAAAAGAAAGTGTCTTATGTGGTAGAAACAACTTGTTTGCTGTAAGTAATGTTGCTTGAGTTTTGATTGAAGGATTGGAGGAAAGTCATATAAGGAGATGGATTCTGGTTGTGATAGGTCTTTTACGTAGGTTTGCTTTTAAGAGAAAAAAGTGGTTATTGGTCAGCCAGTGTTTATAGTAGTGCTTCTTAACAAAGAATACAGTTTGTCTAAACATAACATCTTTATGCGTGCTCAGGTAAGTTGGTCAAGGCCTGACAGTATGGTGTAGTGCTT
This sequence comes from Oceanodroma leucorhoa, assembly GCA_030449065.1. Classification (NCBI taxonomy): domain Eukaryota; kingdom Metazoa; phylum Chordata; class Aves; order Procellariiformes; genus Oceanodroma; species Oceanodroma leucorhoa. The sequence continues at coordinate 862,987 of JASVER010000067.1, forward strand.
GATGACTGTGATACACAGGTATTTTTAATAGCTTCAAAGAGAGAGATGGTATATTTTTGACCCAGAATTTCTGGTAAGTGAACTTGATTGCTGTTAATACAGCCTTTCCTCTTTGGACTTTCCTGAATGGCAGAACATGTCAGTTTAACTGTCTATTTTGTGCTTTATTCTTTTAGATTATTTTTGTGAAATGAAAAAACTGCACCTGTCTTGAGGTTCTTGCCTCTATGCATGGTTTCCCTATACAGGCACTTTCTGAAAGGGTTTAGAAGTTATCCTAATGACTTGGGGAGGGAAGATCATATGTTTACCTAAATTTTACTGKTTTTTTTCAGTCTCTTTCATGTTATGTGGGTGATCCTGCATGACAAGACAGGCCAAAACAGATAATTAGTGTTAATTTGTATGTAGATAAGTTCCATCTATAGTCATCTGCAGGGGGATGTACTAGCTGTGAACAATTGGCTCTTCATCTCTGATGTTTAAGTTAGGTGTTGCCTAAGGAAATTTCTGGTGCTTTTTTTCTCCCGTGACAGGTGTTTGAGTGGTGGCATTTCCGAAAATATGGCACGTCTTTTATTGAGCAGGTTTCTGTGAGTCATTTGAGGCCCCTCATCGGTGGCGTAGAAAACAGCCCTCCAGCACCAGCAGCGTTCTCGGCTGGAGAGAATGAGACGAGCAGGCAGAATATGCCAGGTGATTGTTAATGTCCCGGCAGTTCCCCTTAAGCTTCAAGGCAGCTGGTTCACATAAACTGGCTTTTAAATGGCTTTGACTCTGCATTAGTGCTTGTAAAGGCCTACATCTGATGATGCATTTTATTAATAATGGTAAAAATAATAATAATGCATTGTTGATCTAAAACATTCAATATTAAAAATATGATTTAGAAAATAAATTACACATTTAGCTAAAACTGTTTCAGTAACATTAGGTATTTACTGCTCTGAATATGTGCAAGATAAACGTTGCGTGAATGTGAATGGCAGTGTTTAATGTTTCTACCACCTGCTTTTGTACCCCAGCAATGTTGGGGAGCAAAAATATTTATGGGATAACAGAAGTTTAGGGAGAAGAAGAAGATCGTATGATTGTGCTCAGGTTGTATAACAATAAAATTAAAGCAGCTTTTGAAAGTAAAACTGCATTTGCATTACTGCATTTTAAAGTCAAGATAGTATTTCCTGTGCTCTTAATTCCAAAAGTACTTCTTTTTTTTCCCCAGAGTGCAAAGTGTGGCGAAATCCTCTCAATCTTTTCAGAGGGGCAGAGTATAGCAGGTATTAATTATCTTACTTTCCATTGCATATTTTTAAAATTAATCGGGGGCATACACATGACTTCTTCACAGAGCTTGCACTAGTAATATCAGGAGACAGCTGAGACCTGCAAGATTACAGGGGTGATTGATGCCAATCCTGTGTTTAAAAGGCACCTATCCAAGCTTTGGCAGTTTCAATGTTAAGAATGCAAATACTACTGTAACATCATCAGTTTTTTTGAGAGTAAAGTAGAAAAACTTTATTCAGAGGTTGAGACAGTGATTCTGAATCTGAATTGTCTTTTATTAAACTGATATGGCTGTATTTTAAGTCTGCTTGTGTTATTTCATAGGAAAAGCTGCTTCCTAGGAAGCCAGTTCCCAAGTTGTTCAGAACTTTAGGATCAAAAAGACTTTTTTTCCCCTCTGCAGGAAGCCTTCTGGCAACCTGTACAGATTGTGGAACAGTAGTACTTGAAAACTTCTGGTTAGTAGCTCCAGTCTTTTATTAATAAAATTGTTCTGCACTAGCTTCAGTTGTTAGGCACATGAGGTATCCCCCTTGGTATCAGCATTACTATTCWCTAGGAGTGCCTCTTACTGAAATTTCTCCCATTAAAGATACATGTGGGTGACTGGGAAGGAGCCTCTTACATACTATGACATGAATTTGTCTGCTCAAGATCATCAGAACTTTTTCACGTGTGATACAGATGCCCTTCGCCCTTCAGATACAGGTACCGATATCGTCTGCATAAGGTATATAACTGTTGGAGAGTGTAAAGTGGGTATTTTTGATATACTTCAAGGTAGTGCAAGGTGTCAAATACTTTGTGAAATGATAGCTTTTCTCAACTACTAAGGAGGTTTAATAGATGTATTTAGTGAAAAGGTGTTTTTTTACCTTGTGCTTTCTCTACTGGCTTTGATGCTGTCAGGATCCTGACATATTTTAAGATCTCACACGTTTCAAATAATTAACAACACAGTATTGAAAACCTGGATTGTATTCTCAACAGCCAAAGATGTGGTCTCATTTAAACCCTAGTAATGAATAGTGCAGTCTCCAGAATTTTTTCGTTGTGTTCCACATGTTTAGTGCAGAAAATGTTCTTTACCTGGTTATTGTCAGACTGGGCACGAACTATTGTCAATTTGTCAAGTTCCGGAAGTGTTACATGTCAGCTGGCTGTGACATGCTTGATATGAATGATGTGTTTTTGTTTCACAAATGGAGTGTATTGTCTCACTTACTAAGCCAAGACTAATATTTTGTTTCCAAAAGAAAACTCAAACATTTTTCCACTTATTCGTGCTGGACAGCAGAAGGTTTTGTTCCAAAAGAAACATGTATAGATTCTTCAGTTTTCTTATCGTACTTGAGACAGGCCAGATATGTAACTCCATAAACGTAAGGTTTTGGAGTTCTTTCAGAACTGTTACTTAGTGTGAAAGCTATTAGTTCTGCATAGAAAATGGTAGCTCCGAGTACGTTGTTCTTTTTTTGCTAGTTGATTTTCAGTTTGGGATTTCCATTTTTCCCTAATGGAAGCATAGTGGGGGGGGATTTAGAGTCATTATGTGGAACTTTTGTTTGCTCCTTATCTGAATTTTGAATTCAAGTTATAATTCAAACGACCCTTTTGAATAGATAGATTTCACCCTTTTTAATTGTTTCCTAGAATACCTTCTAATAAGGTGATAAATTATTATAGTATATCTTGAATTGTCTGTGCCATGTTATGCCACTCAAATGTGCTTTGTAAATTTAAAAAGAAATTGTTTAACCCTTTATGATCTGGTAGTTGTCTAAATACTTAAGTATGATACTATACCTGTGCAAGATGCAGCTTACTCTATCACTGTTTTCTTTGAAGTTCTGTTTGAAAGCTTAAATTAAAATTCTGTGCAGGTCCGTGCAAGAGCCTGTGTTTTACAATTGCTCCTGCCAAGCTTTCAACAGGTCTTGGGAAATGTTTCCAAAAATCTGTAGCAATTTAGAAATTGTACATCTGCCTGGTTATGTAAGCTGTCTTCGCTTCTCAGTGTAGGGTTTCTTAAATGGTCAGTGAATAATCTTCCTGGTGGCGTTGCTTTCTTAAATTAAATTTGGGGCGTAATGAGAAGTTGCAAGATTCTGCTGCTTGTGGTAGAAACTCATGCTGGAATTAAAACACTTGTTTACTCTTCTCTCTAACAATTATATAGCAAACAGGAATTTSCAAAATGGAAGTGAATGTTAACGTAGAGCTGAGGCATAAGCAGCCAGCGTTGCCTCCATTGGCTCCTGGGTGTTTCACTGGTGTCTCTGTCCCTCACCAGCCTTTCAATGTTTTTGCAACAGTTATGCAGAAAGCATGGCGAGAGAGAAACCCTCAAGCCCGGATTAAAGCTGCATATCAAGCTTTAGAGTTGAACAATGAGTAAGTTTAGAGTATAARTTCAATTGCTGTATCTCTAGTGTGAAAGATTAAACGGAGTGATATTGAGCACGCTATCAGTTTCTTGTTCTAATAGTTTACTTTTAGCAAAGTTTTGAATAGCTTAAGGGGGACTTCTGTGACTATGAGAATTGCACATGAGGCTGTCAGTTGCAAAAACCTCCTGGTTTTAAAAAAACAAACCAAACCAAACACAAAAAAACCTCTCCAGACAATTACCAGAGCATTTTTAATATTTCAAGGAAAATAATTTGAATTGCTGTTACAACTCTTTCTTTTGTTCTTTCTCCAAATCTGTGTTTTCTGTAAAATGGAAGAGGTTTCTGTTTTCCTGACACTCACCATTTGAACTCAAGTCAATATTTTGGTACTTTAATATTGTCAGTGCTTAGATATTAAGCATAAGTGAAAACTGCTCATTTCTAATGCTTCTAACACTTATTCTGAGGGACAAACTAGTATTTTTTGAATAATTAGTGGGTTTTTTCCTTATTACAGTTGTGCCACTGCATATGTCCTCCTGGCTGAGGAAGAAGCAACGACTATTGTAGATGCTGAGAAGTATTTCAAGCAGGCTCTGAAAGCAGGAGAAATGATTTACAGAAAGTCTCAGAACTGCCATTCCCAAAGTCCCCAGCACGAAGCACAGCTGAGTAAGCAGTTTTGAATCACAAACTCTTGGTTTTGTGTGAGCAGAAGTGTAAAACTAAAGTTAGAATTAGTGATTCTAGTTTGATTCCCAATTCAGTGAGGCAGTTCCTACTATTTTAGCTATGCCTATGCATGGTGCGCTATGTGATCTTTCGTAGTACCCAAATGAAACTTAGGAAGTGGCAGTTACGCCGTGTATTCATCGTAGGTTGTCTCGCTGAGGCTCGGTTTTGGGAAGTTGGACAGGTAGAGCAGACTAATGAAGCAATTAGTGTGTGTCAGTAGCACCTTCTTTTAGTCCACCCAACATTTTGGAAAAAGCAGATTTTTTTTTTTTGTCATTTAACCTAGTTAAAAGTTACTGGTGTTTGTCTAGATGGGCCTTGGTTGGGACAGCAGTAGTAGTTATTTTATGCTTTTACATGTGGTTAGGAAAAAGGTTGTGGGGTTTTTGGTGTTCTGTTGTTCTGTTTTGTTTGGGGTTTTTGGGGTTTTTTTTTTTTTGAGAAAGGGAAGAAGAGATGAGGATTGAAACTGATAGACTAATTTTTTTTTTGTCTTTGTAATCAGGAAGAGACACCAATGTATTGGTATATGTGAAAAGGAGACTAGCTATGTGTGCAAGAAAACTTGGAAGAATACGAGAAGCAGTAAAAATGATGAGAGATGTAAGTAAAAATAAAAAAAAGTAAGCAACTGTTGTTTTTGGTCACATTGTCTGAATTAATGGTTTAGATTTCCATTCTAGGCATCATAATGAATCTAACTGAATTATTTTCCAGTGAGATTTGCACGTCATGATTCATGATTTTTTTTTTAGAATAGTTTTTTTGGTTCCTATGTGTAGATTTTAAATTTTTATATTATATAATGTCATATGTTCACAGTTCTGTTGTCCAGTTTGCTTCATGCCTGACTCAGCGACTAACTCGTCAAAATAGCAAACTTTAGACTTCATCATAATTTTTCCTTCGCTTGCCCAAGGTGTATCATAAGTTTTAATAGGAAAATGTTACTGACCAAACCAACTCACTGTGGGAGTTGTGCAAATTTGGGCTGAGAGCGTGTTGTAGGAACCTCAGTATGTTTATTTTCCAGCAGGTGAATATAGGAAAAAAGTAAGGTAGAAATGATGCGATTCTTCTCGTGCTGCTTATGTGCCAGTTTCTAACACTGAAAGAACAGAACATTGAAAAAGCTTAAATTATTGTACTGACTTCTATTAAGTATTTCAGGGATTCAAGTGCAATTCTATATGTGCTTAGTTTATTTCTCTTTACTGATTTGCAGTTGATGAAAGAGTTTCCACTTCTCAGCATGCTGAATATTCATGAAAACCTCTTGGAGGCCCTACTGGAGTTACAGGCTTATGCAGATGTCCAGGCAGTTTTAGCGAAGTATGATGGTAAGTGATGCCTATTCGGAAATATTGGTGTTTTCGTATAAGAGTATAGGTGAGGTGGGCAAGGTGTGCTTGTCCAAAAGCAGATGTCTACCCACGATCGCAGCTAGCTGACTAGATTTCCCTCATCTGCAACAAATGGGCGCTTCCTGAATGCAAGTCAAGTTTTTTCTTTTGAATGATGAGATCCAATTTAGGCAAGCTAAATTGCATACAAATTACTTTTTATGTTTTTAAGTTACTTMTAATCTGTAAAGAAATCTTGGAGCTCACTTTGCTTCAGTTCAAGGATTATTTTAATTTTTTAATCTCTTCTACATCCCGAGTTATGCCTAAATTCATCAACCTTTTTCAGTCAGCACATAGCCCCCTAAGTAATTGATGTAAATAAGCTGGAAAAGGTAGTTTTCCCTTCTGTCATCTTCCAGGCTTGGCCTCGCGGTGCTGTAATACTGAGGTTGCTCGCCAGAGATTAGCAACGTGCAAGCGTACTGCTTGCCAGAGATTAGTGGTATGCGAGCTTTGGTCCATTAAATGGCGGCAGTTTGCTTTCACTTTCCATCTCAACTAATACGTTTCAGGTGTTGTGCAAGTCTAGATAAAGGTTAATAAAATATATACTTAACTTTCTTATTGTCCTCAGAGTTTTGCCACCTAGATAATGCCCACATCATTAGTGTACAAAGTGCTGCTGTCAAAGCTGTCCCTTAAATCATCTTCAGAATGGAGGGACATAGAAGCAGTATTTTGTGGCAATCGTTCCCTGCCCTTGAGAAGTCGGTATGTTCTCTCTTGTGTCTCTGTTCTTTATTGCTTCAGGGGATCAAAAGTATGATATTCTTGCCCAAATCCTGTGCCCCTTGTGCATGGCTGCCCTAACAGCCTGCTCCTGTTACTTGACCGTCCATGTTCTTCTGTGTGGATTCTTATTAATTTAACAAAACCATTTACTCTTTTCCTGGTGCTTCTTTATGTTAACATCAGGAATTGCGACACTTTCTTAAGAAATGATTGCTTATTTTTTCCTAAACATCTGGAAGAATGAGTATGAGCTTCAAACTCTCTGTAACGCCCCTGTGTTTGGCTTGACACAACAGCCAGACTTCTAGTAAGTGATGGACAAGCCCAGGATGGGTTTTACAAAAAAAGCAAGAGCCATCTGACTATACACAACCTGGTACTTGGGAATTAGACCCCAGACTTTGTCTGCTTTTAAAGTAAACTTGTACTGTGGAGTGCTAACCTTCTAATCTATAATTGTCAGCTCAAACTTGGCCTCAGATATTCTACAAAACCTACAGCTAATAGAATTTTTCCCCATGGAACTGGAAAAGAATGGAAATTGCATTTTCATTAGAATTTGTCTACCTGTCTGTTACGTAATTTTTTTTGGTCAGCTTCTAGTCAGTCTCAGTATTATGTAAAACTCTGTGTTAATGTACGGTTGCAAAATTAGGTAAAGATTAGAAGGTTATTTTAAACCTTCATGGGTTAATACAGGAAAAACACACTGAAGAACAGTGTACATTTATACGTGCATTTCGTTTTTTAATTCAGTTTCAGTGTCTTGGTATGTTTAGAAGAAAAAAAATTACTCTTTACCACCTAACTACAACTCAGTTTTTAATGAGACTGACTGGTGACCAGAAAGAAGACTGGGCAAAGAAAGTCAAAGTTTCTAATCATAGCTGAAATGTTCCAGATGTTACATTCATTGTCTGCCCAAGTAAAAATCTTTAAGCTCAAAGGATGTGGGTTTAAAATGTTTGTCTTGCCTTAGAATTTTACAGCTTACTTATTTTATTTTATCATAGATATCAGTCTTCCAAAATCGGCAGCAATATGTTACACAGCAGCCCTGTTAAAGGCCAGAGCCGTTTCAGAAAGGTAAGCAAGCACATTTGTGAAAACAGTGGTTTATTGCTTATCTTGGGTTATGCTATAAAATACGAACTTAAAAAGTCTAAATCTAAAATGTAGCAGTTACATTTCTAAGAGCAAGTTAAGTATATACATATATATGTGTGTGTGTGTAGTTAAATGTCATTTAAAGTTTCTTTTAAGCATCCATGAAGTTAATACAGGTTAAGATGTTTTTCAAGAGCCCATGTATGCACATGTACTTTTGTATAATTTTGTTTTCAGTGTCGTGCTTGTGATGTTCAGCAGTTCTTTGTCTTGTGGATTGAGTGCAGGATATTTGTGATAGTTCATGTTGGCATTTCACTTTTGTTCTGGTCTATTTGCACAGCTGATTCTAGCTTTACCTCCGATTACGTGATGTTGTAATTACGTCTTATGAAAGACTGGGCACTCAATTACCTTAGGTGATTGACATGAAGTTTCAAAAAACATAACTCTGTCATATGGACATGGATGACAGTCAAGATACCTAAATTAACATGAATATTTGTCTCCTAAAAGGGTTTGTTTATCTTTCTTGATAAATCAGGCAATTTTTAATGAAGTTAAGCTTACAATGCAAATAAACACCTGGTTAGCATTTATTATTTACTTTTGCTCCGCATGGGTTTTTCCCTTCAGATTCTCCCCAGAAACTGCCTCCAAAAGAGGGCTCAGTACAGCAGAAATTAATGCTGTGGAAGCAATTCACAGAGCTGTGGAATTTAACCCTCACGTTCCAAAGGTAAGAGTATTTTATTTCCTATTGGACTGCTTTTTATTGTCTTCTGAAAGAAGTCGTATTATGTTATCATCTTGTTATTTGAGCCTTTCTAGCCCCATGTTTTCTTGAAGGTGGTTATAACTTCAGCCATTGAGTTGTTCAGCACACTAGTATTTGTATCATAAATGTTTGGTGGCCAGAATTAGTTGTTTGCAATAGGTGATGTTTAAACTGKTTTTTTACAAAAAATTCAAACTCAAAATTTTCTAACTCATTGGAAAATCCAGTAATGTGTTAATAAAGGCCCTTTGTCGGTTAAGGTTAAGCATTAATAAATATAAATTTAGATATTTAAAGTCCCTGAAGCCAAATTAAGTTCTCCAAACAATAAGCACTCACAGTATTTCAAAATACTTTTTTCTGCTGTGCTTCCAAGCATGGCTCCAGAACTCGGGTTATTGAAAGATCTACAGTCACTTATTTTCCTCATCCACGTGTAAGCAAGATTAAGAGTCAGTATTGCTACAGGCTGTAATTTAATGTCTGGCATTACTTGAAGTGGCCAAGATATGGATTCCACTGAGCACTGGGTGAAAATAAAATCTTACGTTGCTTTTTACTGTACTAGTATTGTGATGCATCCAGTTTGAAACCTTGAATGCAGAAGGATGGCTTAGTCCTGGACCTAATCCTCTGCAAATGATCATGGAGTCCGAATGACTATGGCTGTGAAGGCTCGAATTATCCCGCCGCTCTATTCTGTCTGCCTGTCCAATCTAATAGAATGTGCACTGAGAAAGCTAATTGCTGGGAGAAATTGCTGCTTGTTTGCATGACTGATCAAGAGCGTAGCAAGTTCATTTCAGACAGTCTCAGACAGATTTTTCTTTAGCCTCTGCCTTTAGGGGAAGAAGATTATAACGCATTATCATTATCTGAAGGTTCTTTTATTTTGTATATCCTTCAGTTGTTTCAGGAGCCTCATGTACCTTTTTAAAGAAGCTAGATACCATTTCAAACAGGCTGTTTGCAAAATATGTTCCATAGTTCTACAGACAATCACGGAAACTGATTCCAGATTTCAGTAATTTGATCTTCTCTTCTAATTGTATACCTATCCAGTCKTCTTCATGATTGTTTTTTATTACAATATTGTCTTGAAACATCAATTTATTAGATGGCAGGGCAGAATTTTATTGGTGCTGGCTATCTAGAGCTCTGAAATGCTCATAGTCAAAGCAAACAAGTGAACAAGGGCACAAACAAGTGAAGTAACTTGCCCAATGGGTTATAGTGGACTAGCGGGGAAGAAAATCTGGGTTTTGAATTTGCAGTCTGTTCTGTCCCATGGACTAAAAATAAATGAGTATGTAAAGTAGAAATCTCTTTGTTCTCGCATCTGATGAGAGTGGTTGGTTTTGCACATAACATCRTTTTGCATAAGGAAAATAAAATAATGTTTGTTTCTCTTTGTTCTGAGTTATGCTGTTACAAGGATGAGTTTTGTCTGGAAAGTTAGGAAGGCATTTTACAATCCTAGAAAACTGGTACTCTTAAGCCATTTCAAGCTAGAGATCTGTAACTGCATTTTGGTAATGTATGAAACAACCTTTTCCCACCATCTTCTGAATATCTTACAGATTTTTATTGTGTAGAAAGACTTTCTTAAATCTGCAAAACCCAAGATATTTTCAGTACTGATACCTTGCCTGTCTTATGGTTAAACACGTACATGAAAACCTACCAGACGCTGGAATTTTTCTGTTTATGTGGTAACATGGGCGCAGAGACAGCCAAAGCGCGGAGTTCGACATGGGCATGTTGTGGCAATGCTTGCGGTGGGGCTGCGTCGTCACCGCTGCGGTGAGATTCCCTGGCTCTGCGCAGCCGGTACGATGGAAAAGTGGGCACTGCGGAGAGCGTGAGGAGTCGGGTCAAGGGTCAGATATTTGAGACCATTTTCCCACAGCAGCCCTGTGTGAGTGATCCTTTACTGTGTTAAAAAAAAAAAATAAAAAAAAAAATTGAAGGGGATTAGAGGGGATTAGCAAGAATATTACCCTCTGGAGTGTAGGCCCAAGGCACTAAGAGAAGAACCTAGCCAGGCAGTAAATGTGCTTTATTTGGCCGGGGCACAACCCCTCCTACATTCCTTCAAGAATCTGAATGGGAAAAGTTAAGTCCTCAAACTGGATTAGTAAATAATCTCATAGTTTGTGGCATCTGCTGAAATAAATCGTCGAGTCAGCTGCATTCTTACACTTAGGGAGACAGTCAAAGGAATTGCCGGCTACATTGATCAAAGATGTGGATTAACTTTGGCTGTTATTGAATGAGACACTATATGCTAGGAGAGAACAACTCACAGGTAAATACTAAAGCTGAAACTGTCATTTCATTCTTTTAAAAATTGCTCGTCTCTTTTTAAAAGCTAAGTTCAAATGAATACCTGTCTTTAATGTACCATCAGAAAACAAAATTGCATGGTCCTGTGTTTCAAGGGAAATGGAAAATGATTAATCCTTGTGTTCTTTGACCCTTCTGTGCGTCAGATATTCTGTTGATGTAGGGAGAAGGCTGAAGTTGAAAAAAATTTGAAAACAGAGATACTTTGTGGTAGTCCAGCAATACCACATTAAAAAAATATTTTCCTGTGTTTGCTTTATTATTCTTCCTTTGGTTAGCATACTGACACTTTCTGGTTTGCTGCTCATACTCGAGAGCTAACAAGTACTTAGCCTCCTACATTGAAACTTTCAGTGATTAAATGATGAGCAAAAATACTGTTGTTTTTTTTTATTTTATTAGCCTAAACATGTAGCTCATTGGTATTGTACCTGTGGCATTATACTTTACGTATATTCCACGAGAATGTATTTTTATTTTGCCTTACTGAAGATGCATTTTTTTTCCTGAATATTTTGTGTGTGAAAACCCCAATTTAAGAGTCTTATACATGGATGTGTGTTTTGCGGCTTTCCACTTGCCATGCGAGTGCAGGCTGTATGCACTGTGTCAGGATTGGGCTGTTTCTTCAACAGGTAGAAGTTGGCCCCTGTGTGATATGCTCAGTTACGCCTCAAATGATCATTTCTGTTTCACAATTAAAGATTTTGGAATATTTCATGTAACCAAGTGTGCTTTCCATTTTTACTTTCAGTATTTACTAGAAATGAAAAGCTTAGTGCTACCTCCAGAGCATATTCTGAAACGAGGGGACAGTGAGGCAGTAGCATATGCTTTTTTTCACCTCCAGCATTGGAAGAGGATAGAAGGGGCTCTAAATCTGCTCCACTGTACATGGGAAGGCAGTAAGTATCTCTCCTTGGTTGTTTTTTTTTTTTCTGTACAGTAGACTAATCTCTCTCCCTTTATTCACCTCAAACACGATTGGTTCTCTTTGTGAGAAGCTGGTTGCTTGGTTTAGATACAGATCTAATGTCACTCTCTCTTTTTTCAGCATTTAGGATGATCCCGTACCCGTTAGAGAAAGGTCATCTTTTCTATCCCTATCCGAGTTGCACAGAAACAGCAGACAGAGAACTGTTGCCAAGTAAGTGGTTTCTAAGCAGTAATGATAATAAAACATAAGCTAAGGACATGTTCAGTTTGTGGTATTCTGTATTTACCTTACTGTGATTTTTTTAGCTTGAGCTTCCTGTGAAGGGGATTCAGCTATTTGTTGATGTCCCTCCCGATCCTGAAGCACTTGACATGTGCGTGTGGTAAATGTTAGCTCGATTCTGTAATAACATAAGTCCTTCAGAGATGAAGTCTGTGTGTGGTACATTCAGACTAAGTTTGGCCAACTTTGAGAACAACAAAATGGACCAGTTCTTTAAATTACTTCTAAAAGAAGTGATGGATTTGACTACTGTTGTAGAGGAGCTGTTTCCTTTTAGCAAGGAATAAATGCAGGGTTCCAGTCGTGCATTCAGGTGTCTAGCAGAACCTGTCTGTGATCTTACAGAGAATCCTTGGTTAATCTATAGCTTCACAGAGTATGTGTCGCTTTCTGTCATTAATTCATTGGTACATATTTGTCTGCTGGACAGTATGCTTCCTGGCACTTGTTATCCATGTAGGTATTTTTATGCATTTATACTAACACTTGACACTGAAAAGTAAGTCTTCTCCAGCTGCTGATTACTTCAAGATTAATTTATGCAATTATGAGCCTACATGGTTTTTTCTTTAGGTAAGGCAAACAAACTGAATCATTAGGGCCCGTGCTCATCATATTTAGGAAAATAGCATTAATTTAGATTAGAATCGGATTGTTAACTGTACATGTTAATAGAATTCCTTTGGGGGTGAATTTCTGCATCATGAAGAAATGCAAGTCCCACGGGACTGGAAAGGGCTACTGCAAAAGCACCAGCAGACCCACTGAGACCGCAGCTGTGAAAAGGAAAACTACACATACGCGTTTCTATTTAAAAGCCTGAAGTTATATTTAAAATGTGTAATTTAAATTTGCCCCCAGACTGCTTTAAATTACTCATTTCTCACTTATGCAGGATATTGCACAAGGAATTCCTTGGTTAGCGACTAACCCTAAATTGTAGACTTCTCAACATAATTAAACACCAACACATGCAGATATTTCAACACGATCACTCACGCATTCCTGTTGTGTTTTAAATATAAAACTACCCATAAATAAAATCATCTTAACACTTTTATTGCAGTACTTCCTCGAGAAATCTTGACACTTAATTTTTTTAAATTTATCTATTTAAAATAATGTTGACCAAATTAATGATTCAAAAATCCTGTATTGGTCTGACTAGTAACAATTCTCAAATGGCTGTGAATGTATAGTTCGACCTTTAGTTGTCCTTATCTATGTCGGATTTGATTTTAATTTCCCAGTGTAGGGAAAAACTAGTGCAAAAAGAATCGTTCCTATTTTTTTTTCACTTTCCTAACTTATGTTGGGACCTTTCCTAAATTATTTTGCTCCATGTTTTAAAAATCAGGTGAGTTTCTACATAGTATGAAAGCATAACAGTGTTCCATAGCAGACAAGTGGTTTCTCTGGTTGCTCAGTAAATAGGAGTGTGTTACTATCATACTGCATCATGGCCTAGCAGGGCTGGTTGTATGTTAAGAAGGTGAACTGATGATCTCTGGGATAACGTTAAACATATCTGATGGGCATTAGACATGGAACTCCAAATGTTCTACTTAGTCATGCTCCAAAATCATATACTTAAAAGCAAAAAAAACCCAAGCACTTTGCCATTAAGGAGTTGCAACAGCACAAGCCACTTTTGCTGGGTTTGCTCTTATAATGGTAGTTTTCATGTGCCACATTCAGACACAGTAACTGGGAGGGTAAAGTGTCTTTTTCCTCCTCAGACTTCAGTTTAAAAGAATACAATTGTATTTTCTTGTTTTACGAAAAGGCTTACTTAAATTTTGTTAAATTTTAAAAATGGCTTGTCAGGAAGAGTGCAGCCCTTTCATAATTACTTATGTCTATAGAAACTATTTTTTTCTTCATTTAAAAACCTTTTAAAATCATTGGATAGAAGTCAGAGCTGCAGGTATTCAGAGCCAGTAAGTAATTGCAAATTCACCAAACAGGTCCTCAGCTAGTAACCAGTAGTAGTGTCTTGAGTGCTGAAAGCTCCATATGCCAGCCCTTAGCCTGTCTAATCACCTTCTTTTGATTTTGTTACCATAGACTGGAAATTGTAAGGAGCTGCTACGTATGGAATTTATAACCTAGTCCTGGTACTGTTTTCTTTGAGGTCTACTCTGTCAGCTGCTCTGAAAAAATTTACTGTAGCCTACCAACCAGAAATCTTTGAAAAGTATTAAGGAGCTGCCTTGCATGTATATATAACATGATGGTGGTTTTGTACTTGCTGAGCTTCTTACAGGATGCGGAGATGTGCTGTTTTCTTTGGGTAACAGGATTAATGCTTCAGAGGGTTGAAAACACCTGAATTGTTTAAATTGGTCTGGATAATTTTGACAGCTTGTGAATTTTTACAGTTCTTCCCTCTGTCCTGTTAAAAGAGTAGGTACCAAAAACTAAGCCTGATGAAATGCTTCAGAAATAAAGCCCATGCAAGTGAAAAAGAAGATTGGGAAGAGAAAGATGTAATGATTATTAATAATGGAGACAAGAATTTAATGTAGGGGAAAAAATTTTGAGATGTTTAAGTGCTGGGACCTAACATGTGCTGCACAGTAGTCTTAAGTCCACACTTACTCCTTCTGAAAGTCTAGAACTGAGTTACAAGACTGTAAATAATTCAGAAAACTGTCCTCGATTATCAAATGTCAATATTCTTCATTTTTTCCTTTCAGCATTTCACGAAGTCTCCGTTTACCCACAGAAGGAACTTCCCTTTTTCATCCATTTCACAGCAGGCCTATGTTCCTTTTCGGCAATGCTTGCCCTTCTCACGCACCAGTTCCCTGAGCTGATGGTCATTTTTGCTAAAGCTGTAAGTATTGTCTCCATCATGGGGCGTACTTAGGTAACTTATGGGATCTTTGGGAGTTTTGAGGTGCGTGGTGAAGTAGGCTCTAGTCAGTGTCATGCTTGCGGGGCATGAATTATTTTATCTCCTTTTGTAAGAATCTAGTTAGTGACAAACACTTGTTGAAATTTGGGCAAAATGTCTATTTTGACAAGAAGGTGAACTGTTACTGTAACATACCGTGGCTTTAATTTGCACTCTTATGGTGAGAGAGCAACATTTCAGCACCAGAGAAATTTTGCCACTGAGCACTATGTTGGGTATAGATTTTATTCTCGTAGAAATGGAAGACTGCAGTGTGAGAGCCTCAAAAAGATAAATTTGTTGACGGGAGATTTTGAGAAGCGAGTAAAAGGCAGGCTGGACTGCAGGAAAAACAGGTCTCTTGCTGAGCACTGGAAACTAGTAGCGTGATGTGAATGGAATGGATGAGACCGGAGGTAAAGTAACTGTTAACTTCCAAGCCAGGTTCAGAAGTTAGTTAGCTGTCACTTGCCTTTTGAGAACTAGACCAATGGTTTTATATCTCATCTGGTTCCAATTACTGGATGGAGAACGTGTTCAGTGACCACAGTTCTGTCATTTGAGTACCTGTTCAAGCATAGAAATGGGACTTGACAATGGCAATTATGCTTTTAGCTAGATACATTTCTAATCTGTGCTGCTTCAAATATATCTAAATGTGTCTGCTGTTAAGCCATTTGTTCTTACGGGTGCCTTCTGTGTCCATCTCCTTTCTTATACTCTCTGCCCTGCTCTTTTTAGGGTTTCTTTTCCTTGCTTATCTGTTAATATTGCTGCTGGCTGTAACCTTGTCATCTTTCCCTGGATGCTGAAAGCTGTGCTGTCTTACTTTGACAGAGGGAGAAACTGCAGAGGCAGCTTCCCCTCCCCACTTCTCAGACTAAGCCATGCAGTGTATTTGGCCTTTATTGAACTGTGGATCTCATGCAGTAGAGCGGAGTGGCAAATAAAGAGCTCTGTACTCTCAATGAATCATTTATTCTACCTTTGCTAGTCAAAATAGAGGGTGAAAGGCGTTATGCTTTCTTGCTGTTTTAATGCAGCAGGTAGGGGAGACCTGGGAGGTAAGCCTTTTTTCTTAAGAATACTTTGTTCCTAAAAGCATTGGCTTTGCTAGCGATTCTAGTCTACAGCATCCAAGTCATGCAGGTCTGAGAGTGGGGCCTCATTTCCACACAGTTCTGTTGATCTTTATGTTGGAAAATGTAGTTGGACATGCCAGTGACAAATTTCAGTGCTGCTCATAATTGGCTGGGTTCATAGTAACTAGGGTCTAACTATCTGCTTGATTAATTCTGTAAGGACTACATTAACAAAGTTGTATGATTTCCAAAGAGATACAAGGTCAAATGTTATGCTAACAAAGAATTGCTTGGTGAAGTTCTCTCTGCTGGGTTTCTTGAACCAAAAAAAGGCTTTGTACGAGTTAGTTGGCTTTGTGTAATGGCATTTTGAATGTTAAGTGACATGTCCAAATGTGGGGAAAAAAATCCCAGGGTTTGGTCATTTGGCAGTGTGTTTATTTTGTTTATTTTCTATAGGAAAGGATGGATAGTGTCTATTCAGCTGAAAAGATGATCAGGCAGCATGCATATTGCCACATCATTCCACCAACCAAGTCATAGTGCTGGCAGGCACAGACAAAGGAGTTCTTGCCACTCGCTGTGCTAGCTTAATACTGGCAAAAGTGGAAATTGTGTATTGAGATAAACAGACAAGAACTGAATTCTGTATTAATCTCTTTGAGATTGACAGCTGAGAAGTAAATACCATTTTCCAGTGTTCTGCTATTTTAGATAGAATTAATGTTAACTCCCAATCATATTCTAATGACTAATATTCTTCCTTATTTTAATTATTAGATTATTGTACTCTTGATCCCATTCCTGACGTTTTCAGAAGCATTCAGAAAACTTGTAAGAAACAATGATATTCAAAATCAAACTAACACTTCTGATTTTATTCATGGATTGCTTCAGTATTTTAACTATAGATAATGCTGTGATGGCTGCTAACACTTTATAAAGCATTATCTCTTGTGTTCTGGAGGTATGTGGCAGTAGCATCTAGTTGAATTTTCATACTGAAAATGAAAGTTTACCTTCTCTTTAGTGACACCTGCCTCTCCACCAAAGAATACTGTAATAAAACAATTATTATTTGCTGTATCTAGTGTATATATTTGCAGGTAATTCCAGTGCTTTGAGCTTTCTAAATGAAAATTTTTTTCCTGTGTATTTCATTATTTGAAGTATTTTTTCATGATACTGTGTTTTAACTTATTAAATATAGTAATCTGAGATAATAAAGTTCCAGATGGTAGATACCTGGAGTGCTTTGGCCTTAGTGAAAAAGCGATACAAAATATATTTCCAACAAATTGTTGAACTGTTGAATTTCCAACAAATCTAGAACACAGTTTTAGGAATGACAATTGGAAAGTATTGTGTATATGGAATTTTTCACTATAAATCTCTAAGTGACTTAAATATGACTACTTAGATTACATTTCAGTTGCTTCTTAATCAAACTGTTGTTTCCAGCAATTGAATCTACAGCAGACTGCATGCCTCTAAAGGGTTTTAAGAAGTTGAATACCTTTCTATTGACTTGAAAAGGCAGAGTTTACATATTTTCATTTGTGAGTGCTTGAGTTTGTTTCCTCCATAATAAATCACAGGGTAAACCTTGGCAAATTGCTAAAAATATTCCAAGTGGCCAAAAATCACAACGAAGCATTTACTAGTTCCAATGTATACAGCATAATACACCATCAACAGACTTGAGCCCTGGCAGCGGCTGCGGGTCGGCTCCCTCCGGGATGGGAGGCAGTCCTGCCTCCGCGCTCCCTGGCCCTGGGACCAGGCGCCAGAGGGATTTTCGTTGTGTCTTGCGCAGGTGGAGGAGTTTGCAGGCACTAGGGACTGGTGCTGGCAGAAGCGCTTAGCACTTCCAGACCCAGTGTCATGGTTTAAGCTGGCAGGCAGCTAAGCCCCACMCAGCCGTTCACTCACTCCCACCCCCGTGGGATGGGGGAGAGAATCAGAAGAGTAAGGGTGAGAAGACTCGTGGGTTGAGATAAAGACGGTTTAATAATAGGCAAAGCAGAAGCCGCGCGCGCAAGCGAAGCAAACCRAGGCATTCCTTCACTGCTTCCATCGGCAGGCGGGTGTTCAGCCATCCCCAGGACAGCCGGGCTCCATCACGTGTAACGGTGACTTGGGAAGACAAACGCCATCACTCCGAATGTCCCCCCTTCCTTCTTTGTCCCCCAGCTTTACATGCTGAGCGTGACACCATACGGTATGGAATGTCCCTTTGGTCAGTTGGGGTCAGCTGTCCCGGCTGTGTCCCCTCCCAACTCCTTGTGCCCCCCCAGCCTGCTCGCTGGTGGGGTGGGGTGAGGAGCAGAAAAGGCCCAGACTCTGTGTAAGCACTGCTCAGCAGTAACGAAAACATCCCTGTGTTACCAGCGCTGTTTCCAGCACAAATCCAAAACACAGCCCCGTACTAGCTAAAGAGAATTAACTCTACCCCAGCCAAAACCAGCACATCCAGTTAGTTCTCTTGAACTTTGACTTTTAATATTCTTTGACTAAGGAAGGATGTACCATGTGAGTCAGTGCAGTGGTAGAGAGCTCCGTATGACCCACAGTACGAGTGCAAGTGCTCTCAGGGGGTAAGAGCTCAGCCTTGCTGTTGGTTTCATCTAGATTTCTGCTCTCTTGGAGAATCACTCTCTTTTTGAACATCAGAGACAGCTCTGTTTCCTAAGTAGTTGCTGTTCAGAATTTTCTAAGTGACAGATGGGAGGGGAGGAGGTACATAGAAGGGGATGATAATAATCTAGACAGTTCACGGAGCAAGCTGAAAAATATTCTGGTACATAAAAAAATTTCTGCTGAAACTGCAGACAGAAGGGTGTCATGGTTTAACCCCAGCCGGCAACTAAACACCACGCAGCCGCTCGCTCACCCCCTGCTCCGGTAGGATGGGGGAGAGAGTCGGGAGGGCACACGAAGGAAAACCCGTGGGTTGAGATAAAAACAGTTTAATAATAGAAATAAAACAAAGTAGAACAGTGATAATAACAATGATAACAACAACAATAATAGAATATACAAGACAGGCGATGCACATTGCTCACCCCCCACGTGTTCCGAACGAACCGCGTGTGATGAACCCCAGATACCACCACCACACACACACCCCCAGTTTTATACTGGGCATGATGTCACATGGTATAGAACACCCCATTGGCCAGCTGGGTCAACCACCCCGACTGTGCTCCCCCCCAGCTCCCCCTGCACCCGGCAGAGCAGGGGAGGCTGAAAAGTTCTCAGTGCAAGCACCACCCAGCAACAACCAAAGCATCAATGGGCCATCAACGTTCCTTTCATTACCAAACCCGAAACACCACAGCACCCCCTCCAGCTACTGGGAAGAGAGTTAACTCTGGCCCAGCCGGAACCAGGAGAAAGGGTCTGATTGTTTTTCCATCCAGTATGAATTTTTATTTTCTAATAATTACATAGGTGGAGAACTGTGTAGCTATGTATCATCTTGCAAAAGTGATGTTGCACAATTCCTTCTGTAATACCTTATAAAGACACCGAGAAGTCTGCCTTCAAGAAAACTAGAGATGCAGAGTGACAGCAGGTACTGTAAATAGCCTTCTCAGAAGTTCCTGAGAACAACCAACATGCTTACCTTCCAAGCAAATCAGTCGCATTTTTTACATCCAAACCTTATGCTGCTGCAATAGACAAGTATTAGTTAATGTTAAAGTATTGAAAGAATATTGCAGCAGTGTTCCTGCTGAGTCCTACTGAAAACAGCTTCCTTGTTCAGGGAATTGGACAAAATCCTAAGACAGTCCATGTTCCAAAGTGTTTTGATATGGATTGCTTGGTATTTTCACAACAAAGAAAGAAGTCATGGGACTTAAATTAAAAATTGGCTAATTTTTATGATTGCAAGATTAGGAGAAAACATTTCTCATTCTGGTTGTTCCGTAGCTCCCCATTAGAGGATTCCTTGCCATTTTGCTGATAGCAGCCATCTAGAGACAGAAAATAGGACTAAACAGAGCCCCGTCTGGCAAGTCCTGCTTTCTGTGACACTCTGCTTTACTTTCTGAACAAATCCCCCTACCACTTTCCCCAAAGCTCATTAAGTGAGACTGGAGAATTAACTTTTTAGCCAGCTGCTGAACTTTTCATATTTATAAACACTTGAGTCTTTTGCTTATCTAAGAGAAAATGTGTATAGTTTGGAGATGTGCACTTCCCTGCCAATGTGTAATGAGTGGTTCTACACTTCAGTGAAAAAAAGCCTGAAGTTTCCTGTCACAGCTGAGTGTCGATGCCAAGGGCAAAGGTTTCTTGCCTTGCTAATCTACATCTTAACTCATGCACTTAATGCGAAGGTGCCACACGCAGGCAGGCAGGGAAGAAGCTAGCCGCAATGAAAAGCTCCTGCGCTGCTGTGAATGTTGTGTTTTAAAAGCCTTTTTAATGTAATATTTGAGGTTATGATAGAAGCCAGGAGGGCCAAAGTAAAACCCTCAAAGTAAATGAGTCCTGTCATTGCTGCCTCATGAAAAGAGGGTTTGTACGAGGATAACACGAGTCCCAGCGGAATACTTGGGGGATGGGTTGAGAAGGTGCAGGGGAGTTTGCACCAGTTGTTTTAGCCTAATCTTTATTTCTGGAACTGTTTAGATGGCATCTAGAATATGGATCCTGTCTGGAAGCACGGGCCGGTGGATGGTCTGTTCAGTTTTCACACGTTTGAGTCCATGACCTGTAAATAATCCGTGCCTGRACATCCAAGGAAGTGCGCTGCCCTCCTCCCCAGTGCGTTCCCCGCCGAAGGCGCGGTGCTGGGCGCAGCTGGGAGGGCGGCAGCGCCGTCCTGACACCCCTCTTCTGCCCAGGTGCTGCGGGTGCTGTGGCCCGTGAGTGCTCCCAGCGTCCTGGCCTCCGGCTGAGGGCACCGCGCCGGCTGCAGCGGTGAGTGGACACGGCTGGAGCCGTGGCTTCCAGAGGGCTTTTTTCTTCTTTCGCGCGTCTTGGCTAATATTTAATGATGACTACAAGCCTGTTTCATGGCGTCAGCGTTGAGGGGATCATAGCTCTGTTGCCTTGAGGGAAAGATAACAGGGTGGGTTTTTTGCTCATGCCTTGAGCCTGTAAAAGGACGTTGGTTTTGAAACTGAGCTAATTTTTTGTCGTCGTTGTGTTCTGTTTCTTCCAGTGCTTTGGGACTCTTCAGCTTCATTATGGAAAACATCGAGGTCCTCCTGCTGTCCAGTCGCTGGCATCAGCAGACTCCAGTGTGACTGGAGTGTGCTTCCCATGATGGTTCGATCTCCTTCTTCTCATGAGCCTCACCCCTGTGGTTAGCTGACCCTAGACATGAGGGGCAGGGAAGAAAGCTCTGCTGTTCAAACTGGTATCTTTGACAGGCTTCCATGTTGGTAATGGTGCTTAACGTATGAATTTCTTCTTTGGCCTTAGTCTGTTATCATCTAAGAAAATAGTTTTTGTTGAGCAGCACCTTATTGCTCTCTTAATCACTTCTACAACTGGAAGCTAATACTTCCTCTGTAAGAAAGGAGAGGACACAACTGAACAGATGTTTGGAGTATTGACACTTCCTTCTCAGCTGCAGATGCACCAGATAATTGGCTTAGATTTAATTTTATAAGCCTTTTTCAAAATATTTGTTAACAGCGAAGTATGGTTCTGCTTGCTTTATTAAAAGGTTGCTTCTTAACACATGGAATTTGTTGACTTCTTAAGCGTCTGTTTAATACAGATTATAGTGTGCAAACAAAGATTTGTTTCTTCTCTATCCTCTAAGCTTTCATTATGCAAGGAAATGGTAGTATAAATTCCTCTATTTCATATTGTTACTTTTTTAGATTTAATTGTGCATCTTTTGTCTTTTAAACCGCTTTACCTTGAAGAACGGGATGGTTTCTGAAACTGCCAAAAGTGGTTGTGATATCTGCATGGGAGTCTTTTTGGGAGACCTGAACTTTCAAGTGATATTCCAAAGTACTGTCATTGTTGATATCAAGACTTGAAGAGAACTGAGATGTGGAGCACTCTTCAAAGGAATTGCTTCCTGTATGGACCAGCCACAAGGGTTTGTTTACTGCAAGGGTGAAAAGGTGGCTGTGGCAGCCAAGTGGTTTGAGGTAGTTGGTGTGACCTCCATTTCCACTCTCCCCCATCAGAGAAAATTTTCTACTTTTTCACATTCGGGTCTGCTGCTTGGCATTGAGGAAGCAGAGTCATGTTAGCCAAAGCTTCTTCAAAGTCGAAATGATAAAAATAGCACAGGCTTGTGGATAAATGCTAATTCTGAGCACATGAAAAGTTGTCCATCATCTTACAGATAAACACGTATACTTACCCATAATGATTAGGGAGATTTTACATGTTTAATCTTCACTGATCTTTGTGAAGGATTGATGTAAGCCATGACGTTGATGGCTTCTTTCAAAGGTGGTGTAAATTATTCTGGTTTCTAAATCCTGGATGGAAGAAGCTTGCTGTAGCCTACTCTGTTCTCTGAAATAATACCTAAATCAATCAGTTGCAGGTCAGCTTGAATTGACCTGTAATCCGTCTTGACGCAGAAGTCTGAGAATGATTTTTTTGTTTTGTTTCCTTTTTTTTCCCCCAAATCCTTCTTTACCTTGTAAACAAAGTGCTATGAAGCAGACAGTCACCTATGCATCTCATACAAGTGTAGCTTATGTGCAGCTCTGGCTGAGAGGAAGCACACGTGTTTAGTAGAAATGCAATTGTTACTCTCCACTGTATATTTCTATTGACTGAGCTTTAATCCAAGTTAAATACTTGAATTCATTGAGGAGTCAAGAGGGGAGCCCTACAGAAAGGTAGTACCAAATTTTTTTGAGTTGCCTAACTACTAGCAAGTAATTTTCTCAACTTTCTTTCCAGTTAGATGTATGCCATTGGGGCTGTTTCTCACTGTGGAATCATTGTGGTGATTAATAGATATGTTGTGTTCATGTAATTTCACTTCTTGGTCCGCAGGGGCCCGTAAGGTAACCAACCTAATGCGTTTTAAAGTTGAACATTTTCCAGCGTTTGTGTGGGGTTATAAATGAAGCACTGCCTCCCATGTATCATCCCAAGAGCTGCTTTCTTTCACTGTCCTCCCCTGACATAACAGTAACAGAAAGGGGATGGGCTTACGCTGAAAGTATAGCTGGCAGCAGGCTGTGTAATGAAAATCTTCCTGTCTCTCTAGAGGTGCCAGTAATTCTTGAGGAAGGAGGAGCTCTCTGTATGATTTCCTAGCAGGATTGTTCACGCTTTATAGGAACATTCGTTTGCCACTTAGGAGCAGGGACTTACCACCTGATCCATGCCATAGTAATACCGTATCAGTCCACRTGCAGTTGAGTTGCATGCATATGTGTGTGTGTGTATATAAAAATGACAATTATGACTCAGGACAGATAAGGATTGATTGTTGCCATTTCCCTGAAACATGCACTAGGGTGACCTTATAGCCACGGGGATGGCAAAAGCCTTTCCACAAGCTGTATGTGATGTGCAGACTTCTCAAATTTTCATTTCATTCAGAGTAGCCACTGAAAGTCAAGGAACTTTAAAATCAGCGTTTATTTATATACCTGATGCTAATATGTGTTTTTGTAAAACAGGGTAATTATAGTCTCTCTGATTCATTTAGGCAGGATTTGAGTTTGGGGTGGGTTTGGTTTGTTGGGGTTTTTTTGTTGCTCGCAGTGTCTCACCATGTCACCACAGATTAGTTTTTGATCTGAATGTCCAGGAAGAGGAATGCTGCATTTCTTCCTGCCATCCTCTTACTCTTCCAGAAGTAATCTCCAAAAATGACAGGAAGGGAAGGAAAGGGGGAAGTGTTATCACAGATAGTAAAGCTATTGTTTGTGAGGCAATTAGGCGACTAAATTCTTGTGTGAATTTGCCCTATCTTACCAGTGATTTTAATGAGAAGTGTCTAAAGATCTTTGTGGATCAGGACTTCTATTGCATATGCATCTGGAGAGATCACACAAGCATGATTTGTTATCTTGTTATTGAAACAACTTTCTAATGTTGGCTGACTTTAAGTGAAATATTTAGAAGTTAATACCTAAATGCTATTGGCTATTTGATGTCATTTAGACACACTAATCCTTTGAGCCCGCCAAATGTCCAYCAGGTGTACTACTCCTATATACCTACTGTATCTGAGGAATTAATCGGAAGAGCGACTGCCATGGCTTCAGGCCGTAAGTGGCCCTGTACAAGCGGCGGGCGCTCCCGGAGCCGCGCGGGGCCGGTGCCGGCTGCCCAGGAGGGACGCGGGAGCGAGCCAAGCTCCGACGGCGGGTCTCCAGAGCACTGCCCAGCCGCCGGTGCTGCAGGGTCGTCTCCTCCAGAGGTGGGAACTTTGTACTGAGCAGCTTGCAAGGGGTAAAGCTTTCCACTGGCTGCTGGCGCTATTATAATAATAAAACTCTTAAAGCAGCGGTGAGGCAGTTTAGACTAAAAGTATTTCTGGGTAACAGGGTCTGCTCGAGGCAACGCCGGTTTGTGTGGGCTTATAAACCACATCAGAATTACCCTCTAGGGAGTGAGCCCTCTTGCAGTTATTTACCATGCTGTGAGCCCTTTGTTCTTTGAAACTGGGGATGGATGCCTGCGTTACTGGCTTTTATGCATGTATGTATGTGGCAACAGGACTTCCCATGCCGTCAGAAACCCCGGTCACTGGGGTTATGTTGAGAAATGCATAGTGGAGATGGTCACCTCTTAGCCCCAGCACCTGGAGTGGTTCTCGGTCCAGGTTTGTCGCAGGCTGGTTCCCTTCCCGCATCTCCTCCAGCGCGGCCCAGGGTTGTTTATTCCCTGCTCCTCGTCCTGGAATTGTTGTGAGGGTGCCAAGGCTCGTAGATCCATGACTCTGAGCAAGGCAGGGTTTAAAGGTCATAGTCAAGACCATTAATAACAAGGTGCAAACGGCTGGTTTATATGTAATGTGAAGCTTTTTACTTATTTCATTTTTGCACTTTGGGGGCTCTGTTTGCTTATGGAGCACTTGGTGTCTGGTACCTATTTAGGCTGAGAGCAGGCAATTGGGTTCCTTCAGGCCTTCAGAGGAATGCAGAAAATTGTTCTCTGGTGTTGTAATTCTGCTGGGATAACTGGAGCTTATTTGTCTCACTGCTTATTAAATGCATACTTGTCTTGAGGTCTTCTTTTTTTCTGAGAAACATTGGGTGAATCCCAAGGACCACAAGTGAGAGGAAGATTCCAGGGGGAGGGGGAGAGCGAAGTGCCTGCACCTCTCTACAAACTGCATCATCTGCCTCCAGTGCCAGCAGGATGAAGAGGTTAAATATGAGAGCAAACTCCCTTAGAGAAAAGGAGACATACGTACGGGGCTCGTAGAGACATAAATTAATTTTGCCCTTCCCCCTGCCCAGAGATGACAGACTGAGGGGAGATGCTCCTCCCAAACTACTAATATATGGGGTGTGTGGTTGGGAGCCACGAGGCTCTGCTGAGATTTCAGAATGGGACCAGCTGTGGAGGGAGGGAGCAGATGTGCACTGACGCTGTATTCTTAGCAGAGGACAGTACTGGCAGCAAGGGCAGAGGGAGCAGATGGGGTTCATGCTCTACCAGCCTCTGAGTAGTACCCAGCTTGCCCTGTTTTGCTGTGAAAAAGGACAGACGGACTCCTCCCTTCTCTCTTGGGCAGTTAAGGCTGTATGGCTCCATAGGTGACGTGCAAGCTATTCCGATCTTCTACTTACGCGTCAAAGATCTCCTCTAAACATCAGGTCACATTGACAGTAGCAATCATAGTGGGCTTCTGTGTTCAGTCTTCTGTGGTCTGAACTCACCCAACTTTTAATAAAGGTGGATAGAGAGGAAAGGCAGCTTTAGTTTCCAGCTCTGTCTCCAGTCGCCTGGCTCCCTCCTCCCTTTCTTGAGCCTCCGAGATGGGGCGTGCTCTGCATGCCCCAGCCCTCAGCACTGTAGGAAGGAGACGGTGATCAGGGATGCTGCTCATGTGCTTGGAATTTTCCTCATTTCCAGCTTCGATTGTTGTATTGTGCTTTTTGGTAGGCCCTTCGGTGAGTCTGGTCGTTGGGGAAAGCTAGATAACACACCCACAGTTACTGCAGCAGTAAGGGTGCATCCACGAAGATGAGTATGTTTCTCCATTGGGGATCTTCTTGCTTTGGTTATTTCTGGCCAGCGACATTTTCCTTTTACTCTGGATGCATTGAATTGTGCAATCATACCGCGGCCTCATCAGCTCGGACCCTTCTCTTAAGAACCTCTTGATTTCTTTTCTAATTTGGCTGTAGGTTATCATCAGTTATAAAACAGTGTGACACAGTGTGTGACTATTGCGTTCTCCTGCATTGACTCATCAGCTGAGATTCCAGAGCAGTAACCCCCCTGCTGCTAGCTGGAGCAGCCCTCCGTGACTCGGCTTCAGTAATAAGGAATGTGAAAGCTCCCACACAGATCTTGACAGGTTATGCAAATGTTAGTCAAAATGCCCAAAGAGTCTGTCCCTGAGAGCTGGACCTGCTACAGCAGATGACCCCCCCAGAGCACGCTGTCGCTGGCACAGGTACACGAGCAAAGCCTTTTCTGTAAGTATGACGGTGAACAGAAAGGGCACACGGCAGCGACAGGGGGGTTTTAGGACTGGGGTGTAGCTGAGCAGTGTATCCACTCTGCACTGCTGGGCGTCAAAAACCTCGTCGATCTTACCACTACAGCCGTCCAGAAACCGGTGGTGTCACCTGGGCTAAGGCGCGTTCTCACTCGCAGTGGTTTAGTGGAGAGAATACCCCGAGTTTGTGTGGTCCCGTGTTTCAATGCCTTCTCCTGTGTGCTGTCCAGCTTCTCCAGAGAAGGTAATTTATTCAGAAGCTCATTAAGCAATTAAGTGTGCCCCTTGTCCTTGAGTTTAGACATGCTTTTGACTGGAGGATAATTAGAAGATGATCTTGCATAAAAGGCTCCCTGCACATCTTAGACAGATTACTTAAGAGGGGCTTGTGAGAGGAGCTGAGTGTTCCCTGACGAGACTGCAGCCTTCATAAACGTTTATAGATGGAAAACATCTGCTTGCTGAGGATGAGTGTGCTAAGGGGAGCTTTGGTAGGGCTCATCTGCAGGAAGACACAGACCAGTCTGAATTTCCTTCAGCCCGCAATGGGAGGTCTTCTTGCACAAGCACTGGGAGTTAGCTGTAGCTGACCAGTGTATTTCTGATTCCCAGGCATTGTACTTTTGCTAATTGCTTGTTAATAAACAAGAAGCGAGCGTAGTCTTGCTCGCCTCTTCTGTTGGGTAGACTCGAGCTCGTTGGGCTGTCTCCACGACTGCTCCTCCAGGTGCTTCTGTGATACGGTACCTGCTTCCAAGTATTTTTACTCCTCTGATTTACTGCCGTGCTGTGACGGGAGGGCAGCTGGGCAGGGAGCCCCATCATGCCAGTGGACCCGGAGGGGCTACGGAGCGTCACCTTCCCAGCTACGGTGGTTCTACGAAGTGCGGAAGGCATCCAGTTCTAGTGTATCGGTGATGATACGGGAAGGGGGGAAGCCAATAAACCCAAGAAAACCTGTCCTCGGGAGTTTTCTCCTTTGTTTTACAATGTTGTACATCTGCATTCAAAGGGGAGACATATTTTGGCAGCAGCCATTGATTAAGGTGTCATTCATCAGGTGGGCCTACAGATCTGCCACGGAGCCGTATTTCTGCTGGAAGACACCTCCCAGGGGTCCTCTGGAGAGGAAGAAATGTTTATCGCCGGCTGACCCCGGGTCCCCAGGCACTGGGTCCCTCCCGCAGAGCGTGTCCCGCGCTGGGAGGGAGGCAGGGATTGATTGCCGAGGGGGCAGCATTTTCGTAAAGTCTGTCGTAAATTGATGGTAGGTGGAGCAGTAATGAAGACAAATGAGGGAGCTCTTCCCGGTATATTAGCCTGCATGCTGACGGACGCTGTGCTATGGCAGGCTTGAAATGCCTTTGGCCTGGCTCAGACCTCCCGCTCACCTGCCAGCATTCCTCGGCACAGCTGAGACGGAGCAAATCTTCAGGGAAATTGCCTCTCCTTGAAATGGAGAGGGCTTCGAAGGGCCTGGGGTGAGACCCGGGAGCCTCCCAGGTAAACACCAGCTGGAGTGCAAGTTCTGCAAGAGCAGAGAAGGCAAAAGGTGCTGCTCAGCCCTCTTTCGCTGTCAGTACGGGATTCAAAAGGGAGATGGTTTAATTCTGCAAGAAACGGCTTAGGCAGCGGGGAGGTGGGATTCCTGTAACTGTTTTAAGAGCTTGGTTAAAAAGTCACCTTTTTGCTTGTCCGTGGCTCTGCAGCAGCTCTGCTGAAGATCCTTTTTCCACATGAGCAATCTCGGTGGTCTGGCACAGAGTAAGGTGCTCATCTGGCCCATGGCAGACTCTTTAAATTCTTTGAGCAGTTCCCATCAAAGCAGTTTTCAAAGTGGTTTTCTCTCACCACTTAAACTAGTATTTCCTGGGGCCATTGGGTAAAATCCCCGTTCAGAGATGCTTTTTGTGCAGTAGCCGATGGGTGGTTTAGGACCGGAATAATCTTCTTTGCCTTAATCCCATCCTGCTACTTTGACCTTCCTTCAGACATCGCTGTTGTAGCCGGCTCAGCTCCCTCTGCCCACACATCTCGCTGCAGCCGGGAGAAAACCCCGACTCCTCGGAGAGCTCCGCCAGCCGCTCTAGCAGCAATAGCAATGTGAAAGCAGACCCCAGTCAGAAGTATTTACAGGTGAATGTTACTGTTGACTTGTCCTTTCCCGTTGTTGATGTAAGCTTACAACTTTCTTGAAAACTTGCTTTGAGTGTGCGAAACGTCCTTACCTGCCCATCAGCATGATAATGATCAACATTAGGAAAACTAACAACATTTTTTCTGGGTCAGGGAGAAAGCACAGCCTGCCCGGGGCAATGGGCAGCCGGGCTCTGGGAGGGAATTGGAGAAGCACCCCTATCCGCTTCAGCTCATGCTCAGGAATTGCAACGATTATGGCAATTTTTTTTCTACCTGGGTCAATTTAGTTTGCAGGTTCAACTGTCTTACTTGTAGATTAGGTCTGTTTGTGTGGATTGGTACCTTTTGACCAGACTCTATAAAATAATCTGTACTCTAAGTAAAAAGTGTACAGGTATCTTTGTAATCACTGCTTGCCCAAGTTGGGGGAAAAAAGAATTGAGGAAATCTCTAGAGGTGAGAGGGGTTGATCTCTGTAACCTATGTACCGGCAGCTGCCCCTCCTCTCATCAGCTTCAATTTTAGTTGATAGTTTAAATTTTGGGTGGTTTTTTTTTTTTAGGGGAAAAGTTTGGAAGCTAATCTAGCATCTCCTGCTTGACCCAGTGCTATGTCATTAGATGTCCTGGAGCGTGCTACTGGTTATGAAGGGTTCCCCTGGGGCTTTGCACACTGGATGCCATGGCTCTGCTTTGTGGGAAACAACAGGTAACCCCCGGGGCGGCGAGGTCTGTGCTTTCGGGCCGCGGGAGCTGCAGGCAAGCAGGTAGAAGAAATGCTGCCGGCTGATTCCTGCGCTGGGGGAAGTGCCCAGCTGTGGGGTGTAGGAATTCAAAAAGCAAAGAACATAATTTTCTGGTATAGGTTTATAATGAATTTTGACTTAAAATAATAAGCAGTATACACAACATACAAGTGAGTTTTACAGAGATGCTGTTGTATCTGTTGACTTCAGAACCTACCAGTGAGTTCACAGACTTTGTTTGCTTTCTCTAGCCCTCTGCGTCTGCCAGCATCTAGGGGTGGCTCTTGCCTTTGTGCAGTCATTCAGGTTTCAGTTCCAATTTACAGCTCCGTTTGTCACCTTCGCTGGGGAGACGGGGAGAAGCCTCGTGCAGAGGTTGCTCTTGCTCAGGGGGGTCAGCAGTGCGGCCGGGGGCGGTGTGCCGGGTCTGCTCGACGGAAACGCAGGAACTGTCTTACAGATTCGCAACACCCTTCCTCTGGCCTTGAAAAAAAGTAAAAGCAAGAATGCTTTCTGCAAGAGTGGATTATTCTGAACTAGTGTTTTTTGCTGGTGAAACGTTACTGCAGTGTAAATTCTCTGGGGAGGTGCAGGTTTCCTCAGCCATCGCATCCCGACGATCGGTCCTCCAAGTCCGTATCGGTTGCACCGTCCCTTTGCAAAGAGAACAACGGGCAACGGCCGTTTCACAGTTTAAGCAAGGATTGCAGACTCCTCCTAGGTAGGGGATTGGTTTTGCTGAGCAAATAGAAGGGTCCACAGCACCTCCTGGGAAATGTAGTCCTTTCTTTAGTGCTTTGCAGAATTAATTAAATAAAAGCCATGCAGTTGAACTACAGCTCCCAGAACGTCATGGCCCTCAGGGCACAGGGTTTTAAAAAATCGCAAGGGGGGGTGGCAGTGGGTTCTTCCCTCTGTGCTCCCGACTCCTCAGGTCTGGTCCAACCACTCGGCCCGTTTCGGTGCTTTACACGTGTGCACGTCCACAGTGTCCTCGCACTCCTTGCAGCGCACAGCGCAGCACCAGTGGAACTTGCACTCGCACTTGGTGACGCGAGTGACGCGCGTGGTGTCGTACCCGCGCCCGCAGCACATCACCTCGCAGCCGTCCGTCCCGCGGGACATCTTGTTGCACACGCGACCGGCCGTGCCCAGGGAGCCTGCGGGGAGGAAGCGAGAGCGGGTCAGGGTGCTCCTCCTCCATCTTGTTCAAACGCTGCCTCCGCCCCGCGGCTGCGGGCAGTGGCGAGGTTGGGTATCTACCACCCGCCATGGAGACCTCGGATACGGCTGTGTGGCAGCGTGAAACGTCGTCGTTTCTGTCACAGCACGTGCCACAGCGCGGCCTCCGAGGGCTGGGCACAGGCTGCGGGGAAGAGGTTGCGGAGCCTCTGCTTGCTTTGGTAGGGGCAGGGGTTGCAGCGTGGGTGGCGACCCCGGCCAGGGACGCAGCTTCGGTGACCCTCTGCACGGCCCCTTCCCCACACCCGCTGCTGCCCAGAGGCGGGGGGGGGACGGGGACGGGCTCCGAGCAGCCCCTCTGTGCCCGGGGGGCCCCGGCGCAGTGTGTGCCCGCCGAGCCGGGCTTTGCGGCTGGCAGAGCTAGAAATGCCCCCTCTGCTCGGGCTAAGGGCTCACCGAAGGGCAGCAGGAGCACGTGCTGCCTTCCCCACCAAGCCCCCGCCGCTACTGCGAACCCCCGACCCGGGGATGCTCCCGGCTGGAAACCACTGACGATCTCTGCAGGAGCCGGGCAGCCCTGACGCCGCCTTCCCCGCTCTCATCCCAGCTCGGGCTGTGTTCAGAGGAGAAGCCGGCAGCCTGCCGCACGAAACGCGCTCTTTATTGCCTATTTAAGGGAGCTTTGCTCTGCAGGAGAAAGGCTCTGAGGAAACGCTGCGCTACATTCGTTACAAGAGGCCTGATGGGTTTGGATCTTTGGTGTAAAGCCTGGGGATTTTGGGCAAACCCAGACGTGAGGTGCTGGGGGGACCCAGCGCTCCAGCGAGCACCGACACCCGCTGGGGGCCTGGGTGACCCCCACAGCACAACCCCCACACCGGGGACTGGGGTTTGGTGGGAGAGCTGGTGTCCCAAAGCAACCCTGCCAGGCTGGGCTTGTTGGGAGCTGCTGGCCTGTCGGGAGGGGAGGAAGAGCTGCTTTTGGGCAACGACTGGAGCGTCGGTTTTTACCTGCTGACTTGTCCATCACGCAGTAATCAGGTGAGTTCTCGAAATACACCAGATCTGTTTTCGTGGGCTTCCTGAAGTTCTTGTTGGCCACCGTGAAGCCAGTGCCGTCCTGGTTCATCGTCACCTGGATGGCCCCGTTGTATTTCTTCCTTAGGTAATCCCCTGTTTTTCGAAAATCTGACATTGCCAGCCAACAAGTCCTTAGTGTGCAGGAGCCGCTGACCCCGTGGCATTTGCACTCCAGCTTCAGGAAACGCTTCACAGCCTGTGGGCAGAGGGATGCCGAGAGGACCGGCGGTCACCCTGGGCATCCGACATCGCGCCTGGGTCTGCCTGTCCCCGGTACAGCTTATCAGCCCTTGCCTGTGCCGGACAGGGCTCCCAACGGGAGCGGGTGCTGCGTACAGAGGACGCGTTCCCACGGTCCCCGATGCCAGCATCAGCGAGGGCACGTGCTGGGGGCAAAGGTAAGCAGGGTCCTGCCAGCCCCACAGGGCCGTCCCCCGGGCAGAGCATGCGGGGGGGCACTGGGAAGGCAGGGCAGCGTCCTGCCCCCGTCCGCAGCAGGACCCGTCCTCCGTGGCCACCCAGGATCCTGTTCCCGTGCCCGAGCTGCTCCCACTGCCCGCTCCCCTGCCGGGAGGTCCCGGTGGGACGGCTGGCCGGGCACAGGGCTCGGCTGCGGGGCTGCACTCACCATCCTGCCGCAGCGGTTGTTGTGCAGGTTCATCAGCGCCCGGGCGTCCTTCACTTTCTTCTCCTTGGCGTCCACGAAGGCTTTGGCAAACCGGATCCCGTAGTTGATGTTGTCGCTGCAGCCGCCCCAGTCGAACTCCCCGCGCTCGTCCTTGGAGCGGCCCCTCTTGAGCGGGTCGCAGCTGCAGGCCTTCAGGTCCCCTTGGCTGCACGCCCGCGTGATGGCGTAGACCACTCCAGCCGAGGAGATGGCGTAGACAAAGGCGGCCTCCCTGCTGCCTGCCACGGGAGGAGAAACGGGGATGGGGAGTGAGCGTGCCGGGCTGTGCCGGGCGCCCGCAGCCCACCAAGGAGCAGGGCAGGCAGCACCTTCGCGGCTGGGGGCGAGACCGTCCYGCACACGGGTAAGCCAAGTCCAGCCATCTCTGCTGGCCACCGAGCCCAGCCTCCGCTTCCCTGGCACCTTTCAGACTAAGGGGAATTTCACGCTGAGCCTCAGGGCTCGGCAGCTCGGGGTGTTGGGCTGCTCTCGGGGCTGCCTGACCGGTCCCCCTCGCTGCCCTGCGGCTCAGGGGCCATGCAGGTGCCCATTGGTGCCGAGACTGCGGGATCAGCCAGCACCCCTCGGCTGACGCTGAGCGTGGGAGCTGGT
Organism: Oceanodroma leucorhoa; assembly: GCA_030449065.1. Lineage (NCBI taxonomy): Eukaryota > Metazoa > Chordata > Aves > Procellariiformes > Oceanodroma > Oceanodroma leucorhoa. The sequence continues at coordinate 896,029 of JASVER010000067.1, forward strand.
GGCAGCTCCAGCCGGGCTTGGCTTTCCCCGCGCGGCACAGCATGCCGCCTGCTATTTTATGTCTCTGGTTCAAGTTCGCAGCTGTTTTTATAATGCTGTAAAAGAAGCTGCAAATCAAAACCATGTTCGTCTTCATTTTGAGAGCCTTTGAAAGCAACTTCAAAGGGAGCAGAGCTCTCTTTGGGCCTCGCAGGATGGGGCTGTGGCGAGGAGCTTTCATCATTCCCTGTCCTTTGCCAGGAGAGGATGCAGGCGGGAGTAAAGATGCTGTCGCAGGGATGGAGAGGCTGAGGCCAGGCAGGCTGCAGCATGGCAGGGCGAGTGCTGCGTCCCGGTGCTTGCAGCCCCCTTCCCTCCAGCCAGCTCCTCTCCGGGGATCTGGCTTGCAGGCACTGCTGCTTGTCCGCCCCGCTGGGCAGCTGCTCCATCCCCCCGCCAGCTGGGAGCAAGCCCCCCGCTCCCCGGCTGCCTCCGCGGGCGCTCACATGTCCTCCATATGAGCCGCTCCTGGCGAGTGGAAAGGCTCTTCCCAGACGCCTTTGATTTGGAGGCCGCGTGGCTGGATGCGCCCCGGCACGTCACGGGGCGCAGCAGCATCTGTCCCGCAGCACCACTGCCTGCGCCGGGACTCACGCCGGCTGCCGGGGTCCGCTCGCCGCCGGAGCCCTCCCGGGGGCGGCTGCCGCCCACGACGCTGCTCCTGCTCTGGAACCGCCCCTGGCCCCATCGCGCCTTTCCTCTTCGCTCCTTGGGTACATCCCTGCTGGCATCGTATCTGTCCCTCACCTGAGCGGGAAGGTCCCTCCCGGGCAGGGTCTGCGCCCAGCCGTTCGTGCAGGGCTGGCGGCTGCCCCGAAGCCGTGGTCCTCCTCCACCTTGGAGCCCGAAGTGAGGACTGGAGCCACAGCTCTGCCTTGCCTCCCTTGCCATGCGAGGGAACAGCCAGTTCCCACGTGAACTGCGGAGTCCTGGCCAATCCTGCTCTCCAAATATTTATATATCCCATTACTGTTTACATATGAGCCTGTTCTCCGGAGGTGTCTCCTCCTTCCCCCTTCTCCCCCAGTGCTCCCCCTGCTCCATCTCATCTGGTGCAGCGACTCCAAACGCAGTGCTCTGCTCCCATTACTGCTTGATTAATTTACAGGGAAAGGTGAAGCTCTCCTAAGGGAGTAATCCAAGCCACCGGGCACGGCAGCCCAGCGAGAGGAGAGACTCTCCCAGGGAGACAAGGCACGCGGCAGTGGGAAGGGGATGGGGCAGAACCTACTTCGCAGCATGACGCGGCCGAAGACGGTGTGGTCCCGGTCCAGGGTGCTGCAGTTCCAGCGGTGGTGCCGGAACTGGTGCTGGCACTCCCGGATCCACTCCTTGGCTCCCTCCCCGACCGACTGCATGATGTCGGGGTACCTCTGGCACAGCTGCCGCTGCTTGTTCACCAGCCCGGGGATGTTATCACAGATCACCCTCGCGCCCAGCGCCCCGATGTACCTGCGAGAGAGAGCGGTGCCGTGTTACCACGCTGCCCGCGGAGGGGGAAGGTGCGGGGCTYTGGCTCCCTGGGTCCTCACCCTGCTGGGCTGGGTCTTATATTGAAGCCCACCTTTCCCTCTTCTCTTTCTAGCCGTGTCACAGCCGCTCTGGGCTCTGCCGAGGGCCTCCCCCTGCAGCAGGTGCCCTCCCTGCAGCATCCCTTCGGCGTGGGCGAGCTGCGGAGCACGCTGCCTGGCTGCGYGGCGAGACCTGCCCGGTGCTGTGGTTCCGACGGGCAGGACGCAGGGACAGGGCACTGCTGAGCCATCACAGCCGCTGGGCTTTGGGCTTTGTGTTTAACAAAGTACTCCCGAGCTGCAGCAGCCCGGGGTGGGTGAAGCTCTGCTCTGTGCGTGCATCGCTGCGGCAGGGAGCCGGGGCCCCTGTGGAGCCCATCTCCCCCCGGAGACAGCCAGCTCTGGGTGCTGCAAGTCGTGGGGCTCGCGCCCCTGAGAGCCTGGGCTCTCTGTGACCTCCTGGGGCAGCAGCGGAGGAACCTGCCGATGTGCAAAACCTCCCTCCCACCCTCCTCCCTGCATCCCAGCTCCACTCTGCAGCCCGGCCCTGCTGAGCGCAGCAGGATGGAGCCCAGCCGAGACCAGCGCGGCCGGCGCTGGCGCAGGCTCTGCAATGCCTCCTGCCCGTGCACTGGCTGGGGCATGCTGCGGGGACAACGGCCCRTGGCACAGGCACCTGCGGGATGCTCAGGTGGGGAGAAAGAGGAGCAGGCTTCACCTCTCGTTGCTGCAGTCCTCGTTCACGCTGTTACCCCCTGGCTGTCTAGTCCCCTCTGTGCACCTCTTGCACTGGCGAACACTTATGATTGTGCCCTGAAGCTGGATAACTGGGACAACTATGCTGCCTGTACCCTGCCTGGATCCCAGTCCCTTCCCTGCAGTGGTGGGGAGAGGGCGGGAGCTCGGAGCAGAAAGACAATGCGCAGACAACGCTCTGGCAGAGCCTGGCCGAGCCCCAGCGGCAGCTCTCCGCAGGCGGGAGGGAGGGACCCCGAGCTCTGCCCCGCAGCCTCGCACCAGCCTGGACAGTGGCGGCAATGTGGAATTTTCCATCCCGGTCAGCCCCTGCCTGCGCCGCCCGCTCGCCCCAGCCAGGCAGCGGCTGCTTGTGCCGGAGGATGATGTTTGCCACAGAGCGCGGAGCTGTGATTCTGSCTGGAAGGGATGAGGTTTGGGTGAGATTCAAATTTTTCAACCCCCCCAGACTGGAAGTAAGAACCTCCCTTTAATAATAATAAAAAGCAATAAGCTTAGGCAATATTTCATTGTCTCTTTCTGGCCATGTTCTATCACTTCTATCGGCCCCAGAGAGAGCTCGCAGGCTCAGGAAAGCCCTGCGAGCACAGAAAGCAATGGGATCTGTTCCCTCTTTTAAAATATTTTGTTTAAATGCTGGCAGAAGCACAAGGTCATCTCAGGCTGGAGCTGAGGATAATAAACCCAGCTCGCCATGGCTTTGCAAGCCCTGACTCCGAGGGCCGGCGAGCATTACTTTCACAGGCTTGCTCGTCAGCCTTTCCTCCTGCAGCCGGGGGACAAGGGAGATGGCGGAAGCTGTTTAGGAAAGAAAAGCCAACAGGAGCTCACTGAGCAATGCCGACTGCGGGCCTTTAATTGCCCTGCTCACGCTGGGCTGCGAGAGCAGCCGGTTCCTTCCCGCGGTGAGCAGGGTGAGGAGCATCCCACCAGCTGGACCATGGCACAGGCCAGCGGTCTTGAGTGGGGCTGCAGAGATCCCCTGGGGGAGCGTGGCCGGGTACCCTGGCCCTGAATTCCTTCTGCCCAGCCTGCCTGGCCCCAGCAGGGATGGGGACGCTGCCGTGTCCCTGCCCGCGCTGCCGAGAGCTGGGAGGAGGCTGCTGGAGGCAGCGGTGTGGCAGGATGCAGGATGCGGCAGTGCCCAAAGCTCCTCTTCACTGGAGGAAAGAGATGCTGGGAAGCTGGAAAAGGTTAAATGCTCTTTGATGGGCCACCTCACCAGGGACCTTGGGGGGACCCCATCCGCTGTCCGTCTCCAGCTGAGCTGTGGCACTGGTCTCTGTAGCGGCGGTGGGCTGTAAGCARGGCTGGCTTTGGGGAGACACGCGGGCAGAGGAGCTGCCTCCCCGCCGGGAGAGCCGGCAGATAAAGCACTAACACCATCCCCTGGGAGACTGACATCAAGGAAAAACCACCACACAAGATAGACACCAGGCACTCCCTTTTTCACACCGTGAGCTAATTACTTCTCATTAATTCTCCTGCCAAATACCCAGATCAGAGCAAACATTATCAGCAGCAGCAAGCGGAAGGAGAGCAGGGTGAAGGGCACCGACTGCCGAGGGAGCACCTTGCCGGGGTGGGTGGCTGCATCTCCCTCCGCTTGTGGCTGAAAACAAGCAGCGTTTTTGCTGCAGTACCTACATGCCTCCAGCTGAGATTAGGTACTGAAATCCATCCCACGATTGCTGTGGTGTTGGAAAGTGGCATAGCACAACAAGGGGGGAAAATTCCTCATGTGTCTTGGAGAGGCTGCGGTTATCTCGGCAGGACCGAGATCTTCCATTTAATGAGAAATGCTCCAGTTGGGTTCAGTTACTCTGAAATGGAGCGAGACAGGGAACATCAGAAAATTCTGCCAAGCAGAATTTTGGGAGGGAAAAAACCCAAACATTTGTTTTGGATTGATTAAAGCATCCCTTCCGATTTTATTTCTAAAAATCTATGACATTTTAAAAACACTGAAATAGGAAAGACAATGGATGTTCTGAGAAGTCCCCAGCTGCCTTATCAGAACTTCATTTTTAAAAAATGAAGTTGTGCTGGAAGTGGCAAATTTCTGTGAAATGCTGTACTCTTGGGGAATCTGCATTTTTACAGCAGGAAAAAAACCCCAAGCCCTGAGTTCAGAGAAGTCTGTGAGAGGGAACTGCTCCTGATGCTGGAGGATGCTCGGGCCTGGACTTCTGCATGGTCAGAAGAAGAGAGGCAGGAGCAGCCTGCGGCGAGGAGGAGCTGGGAGGGAGGGAGTTAATAATTAAGTGCATGTGGAGATAATGATCCCCTGCCCCGTCAAATGGGGTTCCATGGGATGCTGCCTCCTGTGAGGTCCTCACGTAGTGTCTATAAAGCCCTCGCATCGCCCTCTTGCTAAGGGCAGAGCTGTTTGCTGAGCTCAGGCAGAGGSGCTGGCACCGATCCCTCCGACGGCCTTTCGCTGCGTGATGCTGCATMATTTACTTCTTGCAAATCAGCGTGCAATCACAAGCTCGCTGTATTTCCCATTTGCTCCTAGAGTTCAGCTGCCAGGAGGTGGGTGTGAGCCGCAGTGCTGCGGGAAATGCTGTGCTACCACGGCTGGCACTGGACCTCCACCTCCCACCCTCCCCGTTCCCTGCAAGGAGCAGCTTGTGCAGCAGCAGCAGCAGCAGCAGAGACCAGAGCCTTCACGTTACACAGGCAAGTGCTTCCAGAGCCGGCGAGGTAAAGGAGGTAAAGCGCTCCTCGCCCCCTGCTAGCCTTTCTCCTCCTTGCGAGGAATCCGCTGCACGGACGCATCCACCGGCGCAGCTGAAGCGAGCTCTTTCTCAACAGCGCGGGAGCGCCGGCCGCCCCGATGCGCGGGGGAACAGGAGACAACTGTCACATGTTGGCTCCCAGTTGTTTTTCTTGTTCTAAGAGTCTGCTGACTTCGACTCTTGTAAACAAGAAGAAACCTAAATTGCTTGTAAGATAAACATGCAAATCAGAGGCAGACGCATCTATTTACTTGGCAGCATGCATTTTGTGCTAACCCCCTTCCGCGGCGTGCCTCCGTGCTGTATGTGTCCTGCTCCCGCGCTTCCCACGACAGCCTGCCTGGCTTCCCAAAGGGCTTCCAGACTCCTCAGGGTGCTCTCGCAGAGCCGTGTGGCCCATGTCATGTCTCTGCCCTCAGCTCAGGCTGCTCTGGTGAAAGTCTCAACATCTCAGAGCTTTCCTAGCCACAGCGGCTCTCCTCTCGTGCAGTTCCCTGCGGGTTGGGAGGGGATCCCCACAGCTGCATGTGGGCTGYGAGTTCCTGGGATCCGCTGCATCTTGTCCCAAGGATCAGATCCCAGTATGCCTCGCTCCTTCTCCACCTTCACYGTGCTGGAAACTTTTTCTGGATCAATAAATAAGTGCTTTTGGCACTGACAYAGTGTATTCAGCTTCCCAGTTGCTGAGCTCTTTAATAGCAAAGACCAAAAGGCTCAGGAAAAGCACCGTACCCCAGGTGTGGCGGTGGGAGATCAAGAGCACGGCCAGAGTCTAAGGCACCTTAGCAATGGGCAGGTGGGAACGTCTACGGCTGGAGAAAGGAGATCTCTCCGGCAGCCTGGGCCAGCCTGCCCCACACGAGTCGGCGTGAGCCTGGCCAGGAGAGCAAACYGGCTGTGCGGCTGCTGGGGGGCTTCTCCGGCTCCTGGGAGCACCAGGCTGCGTTTACGGGGGCTTGGGGCTGTTCTGCAAAACCAGCGGTCAGAGGGAACCGTGACTCTAAAGATCAAARTAGGAAGATGCTGCAAAGGGAAGTTCAGTTTCCCTTTCATTATAAATAACCAGCCCCCTGTAATATTGACCTGGGGCACCTCCAGATTTTTTTTTTTTTGTACCTCAGAGCTGTTGGCAGCAATTTTGTTTAATTGCTAAAGCCCAGCTGGCTGACCCAGTGGTTTGTGGGGGCAGCTCTCCAGTCCCGAAGAGGCAGCGGCAGCGAAGCCCCTGTGTGCACCCAGCTCCGACTGTCACCCACCGCCTGCGAAACAGCGTTTCTCCGGGGAGTCGGTAAGTCAGCCCGGCAGAGGYGAAGCCTCGTATCTCTGCGGCGTGCCCGGCGGCCGCTTGCTTTGCGTAGGGCTGGGGCAAGCGTTGCAAGGAAATACCAGCCACTGCRGGGCTGCAGTTGTTGCGGCGGCCGGGGAGAGCTCCGCGTGCCCTCCTGGTGCCAGCCCGGGGCTTGCCTCGTTGCGCGGTATCGGCCCTCGCCCAGGCGYGTCGGTGTGGGGGGCTCTGGTTGCGGCTCCCCCGAATAGCAGGGCTGCTCTCCTCCAGCACCGGCCACGCGCCCCGGCTCTGCAGAAGGGCTGCCGTGGCTGCCTCCCGCATCGTGGTGAGATCCGAGACCAGGGGACTTAGCTTGGCTGGGGTCACGCCACTGTTCTGGACTCACTAGTAGATATTGGGTGGAAAATATCTCTTGGAAAATGAGGTTTGGAGAAGGGAAAGCATTTCATGGGAATGGGTAAAATTAAGTGGAATCGGAACTTGCTCATTTGTCACTTTTCCGTAATGCCAAGGTGTTGCTGAGAAATATGTTAGTGCGCTAATTCAGTTTCTAATGAAAGTATACTAGACATACCGCTGTATCTAGTATTTCATTTTACACCATTTTATATGGCATTGAAAAACCTATTTGAGCATTACTTTCCTTCAAAAGCGAAACTTTTGGAATTGCCATTCTCAGGCAAATATAAAAATTTTAATTTTTTGCGCTCTGCTTTGGAATTAAAACAGCTGCTGAAATGTCGGACATTCCTACTGCAGGGAAGTCGGGGTTGCACCAATACCATTAAAAGCACAATTTTAAGTTGGATTAATACAAAATGAGCTTAACTAAAGTCACTATCGTGGGTTGACTATACGCTGGGAGAAGGATGTCTGTGCAAGCAGCCACGGTGATGCAGCAAGCCGGGCTCCAGGCGCTGCTCCAGCGCGGGGCAAAGCCCCCCGGCCAGGGCTGCCGCCCCCGCGGCACGTGGGAAGCCGAGGCACGAGGCTTCTTCACTGTCGCTCGTTAATGCAGAGGGAGTTAACGGCTGAAAAATGATGGCAGGTTAACAGTTCTCCTTCCTGTGGCTTCTCTCTTCCCGAGGATCCCCCAAACGTTTTGCAAACTGTTTGTAACTCCTTGTTCGGCGGCAGAGCAGGGTGGGAGCGTGGGGGGGATGCAGCGCCCGGGGGGGCGGGAGGTGCTCTGGCCAGACACAGCACCTGAACCCTGTCAGCTCGATGGCATTGAAATCATCGAGAGATGCTCCTCCGACCGGGTCTCCGCACAGGCGGCAGGCTCGGCTCTGACATCCCATCTAACAGGTCTTCAGCCTGAGAATTTGCCTTTCCTGATACTGCCTCTCCCCATCAAGTGCTGGGTACTTGCTTAAGGCAATCTGGACAGCTTAAATCCCTGGACCCCTGGCCACGCCAGCTGCTCCGGGGGCTCCTAGCAGGCTCTCTCTATTGCTACTGGCAGTGAAGAGATGCAGGCAGCCTGGCACTGCGTGGTGCTGGGCAGAGCAGCACCCGGGGGCCCTGAACTTGACCAAACCACGTTTAAAACAACAACAAAACAAAAAAGCAACCAAGCAAGAAAAGCGCCAAGGTGTTGTTCCTGGCCACATTAACCTTTCCTCTCAACTCGATATCCTCTGATGGCCACTGACTGCCTGTCACAGGCAGCTCTCCCACCCAATATTACTCAGGCAAATAACCTCAGTGTCATTTGGAAGAAATGTTGAGCTTTGAGCCCCTCCTCAGCACCAGTCGGTGCCATCAGGTGCCCGCGAGCTGAGCTGTAACTGGGGCTCAGTCCCGGTTAAGGATGTTCCCCTCGGCACCGGTTCTGCTCTCGCCCCTGAGCGTGCCGTGGTCAACCACGAGCGCTGCCTGCTCCCAAAAACAGCCCTGGGAGGGGTGGCGTGGCACTGGTTTAGGCTCCACCATCACTCATAGCGTTGGGGGTTTCTCTAGGTCTTCCTGCAAAATGAGTGCTGTGAAACCCCCAGACTTCCCCTTGTCCGTGCCCGCGTGAAGCGCGGTCCGGCCGTGCCCCTCCGACCCGATGTGTGCCCAAGCGCCGTGCCCGTGATGACATCTCCGTCCTCTTCTCCCGGCTCAGCGCTGGGGGAAGGCAGTGCTGCCCCGCAGCTGCCGGAGCCCCAGCCCCGGCTCCTCGGGCGGGAGATGCTCGGCTCAGCCTCTTGCGCAATCCCTCCCGCAGGCTGGGGCCGAGAGCTTTTTGCGCAGAGCCTCCTCGCTGCTGACTTCTGCTCCAAGAGCTCTGCTGCTCAGGTTGAGATGAGAGCATGGTCTGGCTTCCTGGTGGTATCAGAGGCTGCTGGAGTCCTTCCCTGGGAAAACGGATTCACCTCCCCACTGCTCTCATAACCACTTTGATAGTCCTGAAAGATCAACTGGGGAGCCAAACTACCTTGGCTTCTGCTCTCTTCCCATCCCACTGAATTGACAGGAAATCTGTATTTTGGTGGGAGGCTGGAAAGCCCTGGGCAGCTATTGGAGACACCTCGTTCAGATATAGGATCAAATCCAACATCCCTGCCTCTCTGCCTGATAAAGAGCAAATTCCAACATGCCTGGCAACATTTCACCTCCTCAAGTTCTTTGCATACTTCCCAAGGATGCTGCACTTTCCTTCCTCTGCTCTCCCTGGCTGTGGGCAGACAATTTATAGCCAACTGCAAAGCACTTTGGGTTGCAAGGTGCTATAGACATTTGAGATATTATTTTATTATTATAAACCCTGAGTATTTTATTAAGCCCCACTGGGAACGGGGCCATCCTAGACTGCTGGAATTGTTAACGCCTTGGAATGATTAATAGTCCTAATTTCCTCACTTAGAGCCACTACTCTGTATGTTGAGAGTGTTAGTCTCACTTGAATAATTTTTAATATCATAATGCTGAGCCACTACCAGTGGTACATTCAAGGTACATACATTTCATTTTCTGCACTATGATTTTTTTTTTCCTTGTGTGTCACCCTTTCTCCAGTTGTGTGCCGTTGGTTCCTTGTCGGAGGCCCCTCTCTGCGGTTTCCCTGCACCCGTGTGCAGTCAGTGGGATGCGGTTTCTGTGGGAAGGGCTGAAATGTCCGGGAAATGCTGCAGTCCCGGGGAGCTGGACCCACATGAGCACCCTGCCCTGCGCAGGCCAGCGGCACCCTGCYGTCCCCTCGGCTGACGTGGGAGGCTTTGCTCTATCTTGTATCGAGAGTGACCTGGGAATCGAGGTCTGTTCTGCTTGCTGTGGTATAAAGGCAAGATACGGCGTGCACAGAACATCTATCGGGTGAGCAGCAAAGCCCCCGAGCGCTCGGGCTGCTGCAGAGCCAGAGGAGGGGTGAGGGTGGGAGGTTAGAAAAGCACAGGGGGAAAAGGACTCCGATGCCTTCTGCAACAGTGGACAAAATCTCGCCCAGCGCTGGGTGGAAGCTATTCCTCGGAGGCGTTGTTGGCGATGTATGAGTACAACAYAAATTGCTCATCAAGAATATGCTTTAAGTATCAATTTTTTTCCTCCCAAAATCTCAAAGCACTTTGCTAAGGGGTCTAAGTAAGACAGTCTTTGGGGGTAAAGTAGGACGGAGGATTCTTCTCTTGTCTGTGGCATATCTTGGGTGTTGGGTGTGAGCTGCTCAGAGCAGAGGCTGCGCGTTTCTACAGGACCTAGCCCAGCACAGGTCTCCTCACGGTGGGCTGCATGCACTGCTGAAATTGGTACTAGTAATAGCAAAAGCTAATGAGTTTGGAAGAGCAGAAGGATTTTTTCTTCTGCATTTCTTTGTAAGAAAGATTTCCTATAGGTGAAAGTGACCCTAATGAAAAATGAACTAAGAAACACAATTAGGATTATTATAACGGCGCAGAGTGACTGAGAGAACCCATCTGTTCAATACAGCCCAACCAAGAACACCAGGGCTGCTGCAAAGGCCACAGGGTTCATTCTCCATCACTCTGATGTTACTTTAAAACTTATTTTTCAAAGCGCGGCTGCCTGGACAGCCGGAGCTGTGGAGCGCCTCAGGATAAAGACTTCCTGGTCGCTGACCTCTTGCTTTTATTGCCGTGCAAAGCGCCCTGCAACAGCAAACGGACAGCCAGTACGAACCCCCCGGAGATCCCCCGTGCCCCGAGCACTACCCCGCTGCACGTCGTCTCCCCTTTGAGGTGGCGAGTCCCCCTGGTACCTCGCCTGCGACTGCCCCGGGGCCGAGACCGGGGGGACGAGGGGGCTCTGCAGCGGGGGCACGCGCGGAGGAGGGAAACAGTTTGTCGGCGGCGCAGGACGGCATCAGGAGCTACGGACATGCGGTCCTCGGAGCCGCCGCGTAAGCTGCTAGACCCTCTGCTAGCGAAGCCCTCCTGGGGCTGCTGCGGGTCTGCCCTTCTGCGGCTGGCACGGAGGGGAGGCAGCGACACCCCCCGCGCGCCCCGAAGGGTTACACCGACTGGCTGTGGAGTTCCTCCATGCAGCTGTCTTTCCCTTGGCTTAATTTCAAACATTCCTATTGATGCTATTTCCCCTCCCACACACCTCAGTGTGATGCCTGTTTAAATGAGCCCCTCTCTCCTTTATCCACGCGTACGTGTGGCTCGATTTTTCCATCATTCTTTGCGCCCATCCACTGCATCTGGACCAGGACCCAGCACTGGTGTCACGATGGAAACGCACGGCAAACCCCGGAGAGGCACGGCTGCAGGAGCACTGCTCCTTCCTACCCGTCGGGGTGGGAACATCCCCTTCCCCACCTGCAACGGGGGTGTCCTTGCCAAGCCTTCGGGCAGGGCTTGACGCCAGCTCCTGGGGTTGCTCTAGCATGGAGGGCGCGATGGGCACTTGCTTCACGGTCTGCCCTGGGTGCGTTCTCCCTGCCCCTGAACACAGACCTCCTCCCCTGCCAAGGGAGCTGGGGCACGGCAGCTAGAGCATCCCTAAGAGCGCCCGTCCGGGCATCGTGCCCCGGGTGCGGCGGCTCCCCCAGGAGCCCCCGTAACCCACCAATGCCTTGAGGAGCCCCACGTGGCCGCCAGACTCCTGCACCTCCCCGACCCGCACCCAAGCTTGCGTTAGTCTTCCTTCCACAGATTTGTTTTATCTCTTTGGGAGCCTGATGCCTCCCATCTGTTCCAATGCCAGATGAAATTAAATATTTGTAGTTTCCAAGGGCTGTGGTTAGCAATAAACAAGTTAGCTAACGAGGATTTGGTGCGCCTGGAGGTTGGGGGGGTTCATGTGGGCTTGCAGGCAAGCGGGTATGTGTGAGGGTGGGGTGCAGGGGTGTGTGTACATACGGCTTTGTGTACATTTTTCTTTAACCAAACCTTCAATTTAAAATGGCTTTCCACACCAGAGCAGCCAGTGGGGCTCTCAATAGCGAGTAAACTCTACTTAGTTATTTACACCAAGTTTGTTTATTGCACAGTTTATGTTTATAAGCAACATTTGTCTAATCTTCCAAATCTTTCGGAAGGAATTTCAGAGGCCGCTTTTGGGGCCCGACGTCCTCTCGCAGCGCGCGGGGCACAGCCCTGCCAGGCGGGCGCCCGCCCGGGGAGAGCCGCCGTCCCCCGGACGACGTTGTTCTCCCTACCCCACTGCACTCAAGTGTAAACGGGATTTAGGGATTTTCCCGTTGCATTCCTTCTTAATTTGCATCTCTGTTTCAGCTGGTATTTTGTTGCCAAGTAACACTACACAGTTTGGGAGCATTTCTGCGTGGATGCTGCTCCCCACAGCCACGGCCGTCCCGCTGCCGCTGTGAGTCACGGCGGCCTCGGAGCCCGGGCAGCGCCGCTGGCTGCAGCCGCACCGGCCCGAGCCCGTTCCCTCTGCCCGCGCAAACGCTGCGCTCGCCGCTACGTGCTCTGAGCACATGCACACACACACGCACCCATGGACACTATTTCGAGCACCAAAGTTCAGCAATTCCTGGCGTTTTTGTAAGGCGGCGCGGGCCGTGCCTGACGTCACTGAAAATTAATAATTTGCAGTTGTTTAGAAGAAACATTTGGTTGATATTTCCTTTCCATGTACCGTGATCAGAACTGACCCAGCTTTTTCTATTAATCTACTTTAAAAGTCAACTCTGAAAATGAGAAGCATTTCCTCTATTTCCACAAGTTTATTGTGTGTGAATCCCTAGAAGAATTTGGCAATAATAATAAAAATAAGGAACGATGATGCACCACCAAATGTATTTACTATAATATCAGTAGTGCTAAAGATGTGCTTGGAAACCTATGTAAATCACTGAATAACTTCTTCCCAAATCACAGCTGGTTGAAACCATTTTCAGTAAAACACAATTTCATCTAAACATGCTATTTTATCAGAACTGACACGTCCAGCAGAACAACGCTCACTTCAGTGAAGGCTTTTCTTAGGAATGTTCTGGTCTACAGAAGGGAAAGTATGATCAAAAATGTCAAATTTAGAGTTTAGCATGTTTGGTTTCTAATTTTTTTTTTTTAAAGTCACGTACTTAAGGTCCCTGAGACCAATTCTGCTTGCTGAAGCCGTTCAAAGGAATCGTGCCTGGCGGCACCACGGCTGAGGAGCCAGCGGCTGTGCGGGGGAGCTGCCCGGCCCGGCCGCCCCACGCTGGGCTCCTGCCCCAGGCACCCCGGGGCTGCCCCGGCTCTCCCTTCTCCCTCATCCGAATGAGAAGCTGCCAGCCGGGAAGTCTGTCTGCAAGCTGAGAACACAAACTGCCGCGGGAGCTAAATCTAGTTTCCTCCAAATAAGCCACAGCTACCGAGGCTTCAAATGTGGCTGGTTTTCCTCCTTCTTGTTGGGAAGAGACGCGCGCTTGGAATTAGGGCAGGCACCGCGGTGGAGTCATTGTGGGGAGAAGTGGGGTACAACAGCAAGGAAAATAGGTGTTTTTCACACTCCTCCTAAAAAAGAATTTTCACCCTTCAGCCAGCATCCAAGCGTGTTACCAGCTCTGGGCAGACRAGGCTGTGACTACACCATACCTTGCCTTTTTCCAGCTACTTTACCCCATGCACCCACTCCTCAGCTCTAACCGGCCTCCCCTTCTCTTGCCTCCTCGATAATGAAGTGAAATAATCCAACTCCTCCGCTGCCCTAGGACTCTTCCTTCGTTCCTCGGCTTTTAGCATATCACCAACATCACCTTCTGCGCAGATGCCGTCCTGTCTTCGCCTGCCCTGATGGGTGGGGGCAGATCTGGCGCTGGAAGCCAGGCCAGCGCTTGTATCAACCTGATACTCGCCCATGGTGACTCATCTTCTCGCCCGGTGATTTCAGTTCCCCATGGGCAGATCAGGCTGCAGGAGATCACCTCTGGGCATGGCCAGGGATSGCATCGGTCTTGCTAGTTTGCATTACACGTGCCCCCCGAAGCCTGCGCTGCCCTCTGGAAGAAGCGGCTCCTCACGGGATCCACCCTTTGTGCCTGGCCGCAACCCGCTGCCCGAGCAGCACGTCCCTTGGGCTCCCCGCTCCCTCCCAGCCCCGCAGCTTTCCCGTTCGCCTTCCTCACCCTGGAATTGCTCTCCCAGGGTTGCCAGCGTGGCCACGACTGCCACAYGCCCAGACGTGCTCTCAAACACTAGGAATACTTGTGTTATCGGCATGACTATTAAGTGCTCCTGGCCCCTTGCAATGTGCTCCACGGTAGTTGAGAAATTCCAGAAACCACCGTTCTCTTTCGGTGGCAGATGGATTGAATTTGATTAAGTTCTGCTTCATCCACTGCGATGTGCTAATGATGATGAGATTGGCGTGGAAAACAGTGTTTTCCACAAGATTAGAGAGGACTTTTATAGGGTGGGGGACACTGAGAACTCTTCTGCAGCAAACTGTTTTTTTCTCCAGTGTTACTGAACTACTGAAGCAGCGCGGGGTCGCTTGGAGAACTTCACAGTCCTTGTTTTCCTAATTACTCTCATTCTGCATACATGAATTTTCATTGTTACAGGAATCGGGACAGGAGACATTAATTCCTAGAAGGCTGGTATTTTCTATGGCATTATTTCTATCTGTTACAGAGCCTCATCCCAATGAGGGAGCACAGCAACTTCTTAGCTTACGAGAAGCCATAATACAAGTGCGCGGGGCAACACGGGCAGGGACCCGGGAGCTCCAGCGCGATCGCCGGCTCGTAGAGGCTGGATAAGGCGAGCCGCTCGCTGCCGCCGCTTCCCAGGGCTAAACCGTACCGAGGGGCTACTCCCGCTCCCTGCCGCTGCTGGGGGAGGGATGGCTTTCGGGGGGTCGCGGCGCGTGGGGCTCGGCTCCCCGGTAGACGCGGCGGGAGCCGGGGGGTCCCCGCGGCAAGTCCCGGCCCCGGGGGCTTACGAGCGGCGACGGCGCTTTCGGGGCGCGGGGTGCCCGGGGAGCACGGCGGTGGCTGCGCCCCGGGGAAAGGCCCGGCCCCGGCCCCGCAGCAGGTTGGGGGCGCGGGCCGTTCCCCTCCGGCCGCCGCCCGCCGCGCTCCCCCGGCAGCCGGGACCGCCGCCGGAGCCGCGCAGGTGGAGCCGGGGGGAGCCCCCAGCCCACCCTGCCGCGGGGCTCCCGGCCGGGACCGGGACCCGCGATGCGCCCGGCGGCGCGGGGGCAGTCGGGGAGCCCGCACAGCCCCGGCCGGTCCCCGCCGGCTCCCGCTGCCCCGCGCGGGGCTCCCACGGCCGCACGTCGGTCGCTGGGCTCCGGGGCTCGCTGCGCTCCCGCCGGCGCTGCCCCCGCCACCGGCCGGGCTTCCCCATCCCCATCCCGCGGCCGCGCCCCGCGCAGCTCCGGCCGGCGGCAGCCCGGAGACCGTCGGGGCGGCGGACCCGTCGCGGGGACTCACCACCACGAGGAGTCGGCGCGGGGCGTCAGGGCGAGCAGGAGGAGGACGAGGGGCAGGCAAAGCCGCGGGGCCGCGCCCGCCGACCGAGGGAAGGCTCCGCACTCCGCACGCCCGGGGGCCAAGGCAATCCCAGGAGACGCTTCCAGGCGGTTTGGGCTGAGCATATCTCTCCGGGGCGGGGTCCAGACGGAGAAATGACCGGGGAGGGGGGTCCTGCCCGCGCTCCCCTCGAGGGCACTGCCCGTCACGGCCCCGCGGGGCGGCTGCCGGCTCCGCGCTGCTGAGCGAGCCCCGGCTGGGCCCCCGCTCCCAGGCGCATGCTGCTGCGCGGGGGGCGGCAGGGCAGGGCAGGGCCGGGCCGGGCCGGGCCGGATTGCGGAACTCCCCGAGGGGTCCCGGGCCGGCGCGCTCAGCGGGGCCGGCGCCCCCCGAGCGGCGCGGGGCAGGCGGCGGGGCCGGGCCGGGCCATAGAGGTCCTTGCGCGGAGGGCGAGGACGCACTGGGGATGGGAGCGCGGGGGCCGTGGCCAAATATTGACAGCGCCCGCCGTGCTGCGGGCTCTCATTGGGCAGAGTCAGAGGCGCGGAGCCGCCGCTCCGGCCGGACCGACCCCCACCTCCCCGAGGGCACGTCGGACAGCCCCCTCCGGGCTCCTGCCCACCGCCGCCGGGGCTGC